>CM039133.1:4674904-4918915 GCA_022036555.1 Microstegium vimineum
ATATTCTCTGCAGAGAGGAGACAATCCTTGCTCCACAACTATGTTGACTTAATTTACCATGTCAGTAACTTCTCCTTACAAGTTGCCACAAAAAAAGTAAGTAAATTTATATTAATGCTACTACTATCCCAACCTTGTACAATAGCGAGGATAATTAAACTAAAGCTAGGTTCTAGTTTCCTGACTAGTAGATGTGGTCTCGGAGAGGCACGTTAGATAGTCCATCGATGAACCATAAACCTGGTTATGTTTGGCATTCCAAGCATGCAAATTTGGTGGCTGTGAGTGCTTTTTAGCTTTCTTTTGTTTCACTCTTGTAAGGATTTTAGATTACACATCCTAGAGTTTTGATTGGGAAAAAATTATTGTCATGCATGGAGATTGGAGGCAGGGCGGAAACGTACACGTACAGCTGTTGTCAGAGTATCAGATCATTTTAACCGTCCTTTCATATTATAAACTTTTGGTGATAATGCATGAGAAGCAGGTTTTCAGGGTCGATTTGTAATACAAATATATGGTGATAACTAGAAGGTTTTCACTGCTGTGGTTCTAGAGAGAATAGTATTGCAACAATATATTATATATATGTATTAGTGTTTGCTTTTTTCCCTTCATACCTCTCCGAAATGAATACATTCATATGTTAATTTGGCAATGCTTTTAGTAAAGTATTATTTTTATTAAAATAAAATAAAAAATCACAAGTGGCTTGGGTCGTTGTTTTATGTTTTCACACTGTTCATGTGGCCAAAAGCTACTGGATCATGTTGTGGACATGCATACTCCAACTTGTGCTTTCAACGATGACCAAGAGGTTACTTTAATGTTTTTAAGCAACTTGCAATTGTGAACAAACAAGACAAAAATACTGAGTTCCAGCCAACGTACCATTTGTTTATTATAGATATTTTTTATGGTTTACCGGTCATATCTTCTAATAAAACAACTTGCTCCAACTCTTGGAAATGGACATCTTTGGTCTCTTGTTGGGTAATAGTTTCGACGAAACATACTTGTACATTTACCTCAAAATCTCAAAATATTTAATTTCTGAGTCCACCGATTTCCTTGCATCAAAAATTTATTCCTTGTACATAATTACTGATACATATATTCTAAGTTTCCTTGGAATATTATATACCTTCCCAATGGACGGGATCACGCCTGATACATAATTACAACTTGAAGACTAAGCAGACTTATATAACACAAATACAAGCAAACTCCATCTTCCCTAACATAAATTTACCATGAACCGGAAACAAATGATAAGGACTGCTAAGTGCGTACTGGTTGACCCAGATCATGCATGTATCACATTACATGGTATACACTATGCACCTGTAGCTGTAGGTCCTCGCTTCAGCACACCAGCGTGCGTAAGCAGTGCCCAAAGGTGCGTGATGAACTCCCCTCCCTTCGCAAGTGCTTCTAGGTGTGCTCGGGCATCGTCGGACGGTGAGACATACAGCATCATCTCCGCCCAGAAATCGCAGAGGACCTTCCATGGCTCTTGTATGTCTTCAATCAGAAGCCTTGCTAGAAGAGCTCCCTGCACAACTAGCGGCGCCCGCTGACGCTCAGCACCGTCACCATTATATGTGCTATTTTTCAGTAGCTTGTCAAGCCACTTCTCCTTCGTCCTGCACCCTTTGAGTAGCCCGTCTGCTTCCTCGATTGTCCGATCAAGTATACATTCTGATATAGTGCTGTGGTCAGGCAAGAGGTTAGGTGCTAAAGCGAGGAGATGCATGCAGTAATCTGACAAAGTAGTAGCTATTGTGACCGTGTCTTCTCTTTTGGCGTCTTTATTAGCTTCTGCATCCTGTTGGTATTTGCATAATGTTGTAGCAATGTGCCATACCAGTATTGTGCGAGTGACCGATCCGTCGGTACTAGTAGCATCACATGCCCATGAGAGCAGATGATCGACGCCATTGTTTTGCAAAGATGTTACCCCATTGGTCAGGTGGCCGTTGCTTCTTACCAGGGAATCAACAACTACATTTTTCACGTTGTCAGACAGTTTGACTGACTTCTTAAGCCCTTTCTTGGTCTTCTTGTCCACCAGACGCAGTGTAGCATAATGGAGACATCTCCTAACCCGACTTTTGTTGCCGATCTCCATGAGGAAGCAGTACTGTCCAAGTCTGTTCTTCCATGGACGAAATGCCTTCAACCTCAAAAGAAGTCCTATGATCGTCTCATGGAAACAACTGCTTCGTTGCAATAGTGGTGCGGTGACATAGTTTCGTATCAGCGCCACCTTGAACCAACCTGAGGCTACATAGAGGTACAGTTGGTATGCCTCTAGGAACGCCAAGACAACCGCTATGAATATGGTAAAGTCAATCAGTATGGGTTTACCAAGAGAGCGATCCCTGATGATCATGTAGGTGAGCAAGGAGCATAGACCAAACATGATGATGGGCAGGCAAAGAGCTAAGTAGCGACCCTTGTGGTAGAGGTAAGAGTACCTTGTGTAATACAAGTCATGGACAAAAACAAGTTCTTCTTCGATGACCCTGAAGGCCCGCTGATGCGGCTTCTCCCCGGTGACAAGCAGACCTTTGAAGACGAAGTCATGGGTTTTCTGAAGCCCTTCCTCTGAGAGCTTGAAGCCAGCAAACCTTCGGTTGAGCATCTTGGAGAGCGCCATAGAGAGGCACACATCCTTGAGAAATATGCCACCCCGCTCAGGCAGCAGAAGATTCCCGCTGCATTGCCATATTTGGTCCACTGTAATAACCGTGAAGCTGTCATCATTGGAAGTAAAACATGGCATGCATCCTCGACGCTTTTTAATGTTGCAGTAGTACTTCTCACCGGCGACCATGTACTTGTAACCTTCCATGGTCACTGGATCGAAGGACCGCAGCGGCGTATCCTCCTTATGCTCCATGTATTCCGCGATCACCTTCATCTTCTTGGAGAGGTAGGACCTGCTCACCATTCTCATGGAAGCAATCCTCACATAGCACTTGAGCACGCCGACCAAAAGGATGGCTAGGAGTAGGCGAAGGTAGGGCCTGGAGAAGGGACGTTTCTGCATCAAGGTAATATTGACAACAATATACACCACCAAGAACCCCTTGAATAGGTGTTTTACATAGATGCCCTTCCAATTGTTGATGTCGTCGAGGCGGCAAACTGTGAGGTTGTCACTGCTGCCGAGTAGCAGAAGCATGAACACCGCCCACACAGCGAAGTCGTTGACGTAGCAGATGGAAGAATTCATCCGCCCAATAGTGTAGCTCACCAGCGGGTAGGACAGCATGTCAATGACCATCACCATGTTGTGCAGGAGCCCGTGGTTCGACCATCGGCGTAACGAACCTAGAACGTGCAGGAGGAACATGGCCACAATGATCAGGAACACCAAAACTAGTACAAAAAGTATGTGATCCATGTCCCTATCGTTGCAGTCTGTGTCTGGGGAACTTGGAGATGGTAGACTCGGTGCAAAATCCGCCATGCTGGCAGTCTCTTCCCTAAAGCAATAATCTGAGGTCTCTGAGGTCGTATAACTACTCTACCTCACTCAAATGACCAATTGGTGCAGGGCTCTCTGAGGTCGAATATGTATATATAGAAGAGAGATAGAGAGAGAAGCATCGCATGGTTGTTGTGGGTCTCGGCAAAAACTAACCATCCAACGGTACAAAGGGAAGATATCAAGTAAAATTAAAGCTACCTAAGACGACCTCTTTTTATATATATACTGTATATCTATTATACACCTGGATGTATTTTCTATAGAGAATGCATTCACCCTGATTATTACAACTAATTTCTTGCCTAGTTGCAATTGGTTTTTTGCTGAGTTGCAACTGGCCCAACTCTAGTTGTAATTGGATTGCGTTAGGTTGCAACTGTTTCTTGCCCAGTTACAATTGGTCTGACTCTAGATGTAATTGGATTGCGTCAGATTGCAATTGGTTATTGCCTAGTTGTAACTGGACTGACTCTAGTTGTAGTTGGATCACGTCAGTTTTGCAACTGTTGCCCAGTTGCAACTGGCTCGACTCTAGTTGTAATTGTATCACATCAGGTTGCAACTACATCAGGTCCAGTTGCACTGGATCAGATCTGTTGCAACTACTTCCGCCAAGTTGCAATTGTGTCATAATCATGATGGCAACTCGTAGTACATTGAAGTTGCAATTACATATTTAAAAAAATGTTCATCAAATATAGTCTTGTTGGATCTCGTTTTGTTAAGCACTTTTTTTCAATAACCTGGTGCAAACGGATAGCTACGGTTTAGGAGATATTGTATTTTTTCGATTCAAAACAAAAAAGATTCTTTACATGCAGGTTGTTTGTCACACCCAATTTTAAGGATAAAATTGAATATGAATAACTCATGTGTGCCCAGAGATCAATCACACACATAAGCCGATAAATCTTTAAATAGTACCATCACGGAGTGCTTATTACATAACGAATAATATTTAAATAACATAGGAGCGGAATATAAAGATAACTCTCGCAACGAAGCTCCACTTCACAGGGAACGCCGACTGGTTGACCACTAGCCTAGTACTCCTCACGGTAGTCTTCATAGCTATCTGAAGGGGTTGAGAAAGCAAGAGTGAGCACTTACGTATTTAGCAAGAGTAACATAGGGTTATGAAGCTCAAAAGGTTGACACTGTCTGTACTGCGGTTGCTTTTAACTTGGTCAAGTTTTACCAACACTTAGCTTTAATTATGCATAACCCAATTATTAACCACATGATAATATTAATAAACATCATTAATAATTAAACAACATGTCCATCTACACTGAGTTTTCCAGGCCGCTCGTAACCGTGAGCACGGCTATCATGATAGATTTACACTCTGCAGAGGTTATACACTTTACCCACAAGCCATGTTACCCATATGCCCGGGTTAATTACTCCCATAACACTTCCAAGGTGAGTGGGCAGGGAACACTGTGAAGTCTTTCAAAAGTCTTCCTAACCTGTAGCGGACCCTACGGACCCAATGTAAAGGGGAATATGGGACACCCCGATGGTACCACCCGCAGCGGTCCCCACACAAGCTATACCCCATAACCAGCTCGGCAAAGGTGCCTTTCACGAACCACAAGCATGCTAGTCCAAACTTTATACTTAACTAAAGCCAGAGCCATATAGCACTCGTGGTTGTATTAGAAATCCCAGCTTTTGCCCTACAGTGGGGTCCTATTCCATGTTGCTACAAAACCTAGTTTTATCTCATTGTTGCATATATCATTAGTCAAGATTCATCTCAAGATCCATTATTGTAAAGCATAGCAAAGCTACTCATATGCATATAAACCCATGGTGACAAGGTAGAGGATAACAAATCTAGGGTATAGATCTAATAGGAATCAAATTAGACACATGCAACAATGACTAGATTGAATTATGGTGAATAGGTAACAAGGATGATCCCAAGTTAAACTTGCCTTGATCACAAAGCTCTTGGTGATCCTGATCTGCAGTAAAGAACTCTTGGTCAACGACGATCTCACCGGCTGTACTCAAACAACATCACCACGCAATCATCCGAACAATCATACATGAAGCAAACAAGATATGATCAGAACATTACACCATAATCAATAAAGATACTTTGAAAAGGTTATAAAACAGATCTATACTTTACTACAATCACAAAGACACGAGAAAACACGCTAATCGGATCTAAAATGAAAAAGTTATAGATTAAACGGGATTTTGAAAAGGGCAAGTTATAGCTTTAGCAAGG
The DNA here is from genome assembly GCA_022036555.1 of Microstegium vimineum. Taxonomy (NCBI): domain Eukaryota; kingdom Viridiplantae; phylum Streptophyta; class Magnoliopsida; order Poales; family Poaceae; genus Microstegium; species Microstegium vimineum. The sequence continues at coordinate 4,680,649 of CM039133.1, forward strand.
TAATTTTCTTTGATTTTCAAAAGGAATTAACATAGGTGAAATCTATACTACTGGATAGAGCATGAAAATACAGATCTAACGCAACTCGAACGGGTCGATTTGGATTTAAAACGAAGAAAATATAAGCATTTGAAGTTTAGAGGCAAAATAGGAAATTAGGGTTTTATTTTATTTTCGAATAAAACAGACTTAAGAAGGGAATACGTTTTCCCGATGGAAAAACGTAAAGGCCAAAGACGCTTTGGACTGCGGGTTCAGAGGGGAAAAAGAGCAGGGGCTCTTTAGCAAAAGGGGCAGGCGAAGGGGTATCGGGTTCTCTGGACTGTTGGATCTGAGATCAACGGTCCAGATTAGAACCGAGGCGAGAGAGAGGGGATGGGCGGCGCTGTGGCCGGAGCAGAGAGAGAGAGGACGGCGAAGCGCCATGGCCGGCGGCCGGCGCGAGCTCGATCGGGCACTGCAGTACACGAACAAGAGAGAAAAGGGAGGGGAAGTGCGTTTGGCACTTACGCGAGGCTGATGTGATGCTTGGCGAAGGGCGAGGAGCAGCCGGTGGCGCGGAACGTCCACTCGATGACGGAGCAGAGCGGATCGCGGCGGCGCTGCGACTTGCGGTTGTGAGGCGATGCGGAAACTCGAGGGTCGATGGGAGAGACGGCGCGAGGATCGGCGCTATATATGGGACCGAGGGACGGAGTCCCGTGCGGTTACGCGAGCGCGAACGCGGGGCGAACGCGGTGCGGCGCGGCAGAGTCTGCTCCGGACTCGAGGGGAAGACAAAGAAGGGAGGAAGGAGGCTGACGGATGGGGCCTCAGTGTCAGGGAAGGAGAGAGGGGGAGAACGGCGCCGACAAGCGGGCCCGAGCTGGCAGCGGCAGAGAGAGGGAGGGCAGTGCGGGTGCAGGCTGGGCCGTGGTGCGGCAGGCTGGCCCAGTGAGAAAAGAAAGGGAGAGGGGAGAGGCAGGCCGAGGGCTGGGTTTTTTAAAAAAAAATTTTTTTTTTAAAAAAAAAAGGGGGTTTTTTTTAAAAAAGGTAAAAAAATTAAAACCAAGGGGTTTTTTTAAAAAAAAAAAAATTTTTAATTTTTTTTAAAAAAAAATTTGGGGTTTTTTTAAATTTCCGAAAAAAATTTTTTTGGGGTTTTTTTTTTTAAAAAAAAAAAACCTTTTTAAAAAAAAAAAAAAAAAAAAAGGGGGGGGGTTTTTAAAAAAAAAAGGGGGAAAATTTTTTCCCGGCGGGGGGGTTGGGCCCCCCCCCCCAAAAAGGGGGGGGGCCCCCCGGGGGGGGGAAAAATGGGGGGGGTTTTGGGGTTTTAAAAAAAAAAAAAAAAAAATTTTTTTTTTTTTTTGGGGGGAAAAATTTTAAAAGGGGGGCCCCGGGGGGGGGGGGAAAAAACCCCCCCAAAAAAAGGGGCCCCCTTTTTTGGGGGGGGGTTTGGGGGGGTTTAAAAAAAAAAAACCCCCCCTTTTTTTGGGCCAAAAAAACCCCCGGGGGTTTTAAAAAAACCGGGGCCCGGGGGGGCCCTTTTTCCCCCCTTTAAAGGGGAAAAAGGGGGGGACCGGCCTTTTCCCGGGGGGGGGAAAAAGGGGGAAAAAAAAAACCCCCCCCCGGGGGGGGGGGGGGTTTTTTTTTTTTTTTGGGGGGGGGGCCCAAAAAAAAAAAAAAAAGGGGGGGGGGGGGGAAAAAAAAAAATTTAAGGGTTTTTTTTTTTTTTTTTTTTTTTTTTTTTTTAAATTTTAAAATTTTAATTTTTTTTTTTTTTGGGGGGGGAAAAAAAAAAAAAAAATTTAAAATTTGGGCCCCCCCGGGGAAATTTTTTTTTTTTTTTTTAAAAAAAAAATTAAAATTTTTTAAATTAAAAAATTTTTTTTTTTAAAAAAATTTTTGTTTTTTTTGGGGGGGGAATTTTGGGGGGGCCCCCTTTTAAATTTTTTTTTTTCCAGTGTGACCTGTGCCCGAGGATGCGGGACATGTTTCAGGGCTTCATGTCAAGCCTTAATGCATTCGCAGTTGACGTTGCCGAGTCGCTTCTGCCGTCCAGCTGTGGCTCCTCATCTCCTACCCCTCCTCCTGCTTTTGAGACTCCGGACAGTTATGTTTGGTGGTTTATTAGTTTAGCTTGTTCGATTTTGAGGGTACTCATTGAATTGACTTCTTCTTTATGGCATACTGTCTATGAGTTCAAAACGGGGTTCAATGCGGTGTCCTTCTCCACAACAGGGTGGCTAACTAACCCTCCTCCAAGCCCGGAGTTGCAGATGGCTCTTTCTTCATGGCCTAGGGTCAAGGATGGCAGAGTTAGAAGCGAAGATACTTGTGATTTGTATATTTTCATGTTCTCGGACTTGTATTGGACTTAGGCTTGTGTTCACTTAGACTTGGTGAATATATATATATTTCATAGCTATGTGATGGATTTTGGACTCTATGTGATGGATTATATGATGATTATGTGTATGTGATGCATTATGGATGATATATGTATTTGTGATGGATTTACGGATGATTTATGTGTAGATGGATTGTGGATTATATATATAAATTTGATTTGAATGATGGATGCCTATATATATATATATTTATGATTTGAATGGGAATGTGCATATATATTTGTCTATTTATGTCTCTGTTTTGTTGGAAAGAAAAAAACATATTATTAATAATTTGGCCGAGTGCCCACACTCGAAAAGAGCTCTTGCCGAGTGCAATTGCTATTGCACTAGACCCATATGGAACTCGAAACCAATTTGCAGGTTTCCCAGATTTGCTCAGTGCAATGGCAATTGGCACTCCGACAAAGAATTCTTAACAAAAAAAATCTTTGCCGAGTGTCAGCACCAAACACTCGACAAAGATTATTAAAAAAAAAAAAAAATTCTTTGCCTAGTGTCAGGCCACCAGGCACTCGGCAATGGAATTATTTAAAAAAAATTAAAAAAAAAATTCTTTGCCGAGTGCAGCCACGTCAGCACTCTAGCAAAAAAACCGTTAAGGTTGACGTGCCTGCAATTTTCTTTTTGCCGAGTGCTTGAAATTTGACACTCGACAAAGAATTCTTTACCGACTCGGGTCTTAGGCGAGTACAATTTGCCGAGGTGCAAAAGACTTTTTTCCTGTGCTCCTAGCACTCGACAAATTTGCAGACTCCTTTTAGGGATATATTTAATAGATAGTTAAACACATTTGTACAAAATTTATGTTTTTTCATTGCATTATTTTTCAAGTAAACATATTGGTATATTCTTTTACTAATTTTTGGAATTTGTTTTTTACAAATTTGTACTTTAGTTTATTTTACCTCCTTGAACTTTTGATAGTACGAATTACTTCCCTTGAGGTCGTGGCACCACATCAGTAAAAACCATTTCCAAATATCAAACAGGGTGCAAAAACAAACCGTTTTTAAAAATTGAAGAAGGGATCAAGCATTCGGTTTTATACATCAGGGAGGTAAATCAAAAACCTCCGCAAAAGTTTAGGAGGTCCAAAGGACTTTTTCATATGGGGAGACGGGTTTTGTGAAGGCTGTTGGGGACGAGTACCAAGATAGAATTGTCACGGTTTAAAGGCTGTACCTTATATTGTACAATCACCGATATACCAGGGCGAGGTTCCTTGTTGGAGAGAGACAAAAAGGATTACAATGGGTATGTGTCGAGTGCTGGACGGAGACTGATGCTACACATATACCCAAAAAACAGGAAGTATGGTCTACATGGGACACCTTTAGGTTCCTACGTCGTGATCACCCTTTACCGTTGGAAAAAATAAGATGAAAATACAAAAGATTTTACAGGGACTACCTGGAGAAAAGTGGACCTCCAATGTATCGAGACGGGAAAAAAGATGCTTCAAAAATTAAGCAAATCACAAACTGCGCCATCCAATAGTATCTAAAAGAAAAAATTAATCTTTGGAAACCCCTTTTTGGCCTTTTAGAGTGTAGTCCGTTTGATCCAATGCACATAACTAAAAAGTGTGCGGAAACACTTAACCGTTGTAAAATGGGGGAAAAAGCAAGATTCTCTGCGCCCGGTTTTGGACATGCAACACCTGGGCTGGGGAAAAAGATTTTAACAGTAACTCTGGAGAATGGCCCCTTAAAAATTCCAGTGGCATCATGGACACTGAAAAGGGGGGAAAAGAAGGGCTATTTCTTTTTTTCAATGTTTCTCAAAGTCCGAGTGGGGGGTTACTGGGGGGAAACCCGGAAGAGGCTAGTTAACATGGAAAAACTTAATTTTTAATTTATGGTTTAGGAAGGGCCCCATGACGTATGTCTAATGGACTCAGCTGCCCCCAGTTGCCCTGCGAGGTATCCTCCCTGACAAGGTTCGCGCCCCAATCATAAAGTTGTGTTCGTTCTTCAACGCGATCTTAAAAAAGGTCATTGAAGTGGGAGGTTAGCCCCCTGAGCAGGGTAGCCAAAGGTTTTATTGCAGGCTTGAGATGAAATTTCCCCAAACCGATTTTCTTGACATTTAGTGCATTATTGTTATTTGTGGATAAATAAAAGCCTTGGCCCAATGACTAACCAAAATTTTCCCTTTCGAGGGCTAAATAAAAGTTTTCAGGCGCTTGTTAGGAATAAATTCAGACCAGAAGGGGCATGGTAAAAGGGAAATGGTCAACAGAGGAGGCTATTGAGTTCCAATATTATTTTGACATCAAGGGTTGGATTTCCCAGTATCTCATCACGATGGAGACTAGGGGGAAAAGGAAAATATGAGAAAGTCGTAAAAATGGACGAAGTCGTCCCCTTAGACAAGTAACTTCGTGTTCTCCAGTGGCGAGGGTTTTTTTTTTGGGGCATACATGTGAGCAAAGCGGGTTTCTGCAAATTAGCAATAGGGAGGTCACGGCTTGGTTGAAAAAAAAAAATAAGTTGGAAAAATTCGGATGACTGGTTTGACCCCAAAAGGGCTAGGAAAGGTGATGGGATGTCGCTAAAATTCTTAGCCCCGGACCTGACAGCAAATGAAGTACCAGGATTTTCAAACAAAGGGGTTTTACATTTAACAAAAAAAAATAGGACGGAAAAGAGCCGAACCAAAACAGTGGTGTTGTTCGAGGGCCCACGATGAGTAGGGTCACGGTGGTGGCAAAAAATACTTGGTTTCTTTGATGAGATATGGGAGCTAGATATGGACAAGTTGAAAATTGCTCTTTTCCAAGTTGTCGGGGGCCGGCTGAAAAAAAAAAACAACATCGACAAAGGGTGGGTTCACTAAGTTGTTTTCAAGGGCCGCATACAGAGATGACGCCCTTTTTCCTTGCAAAGGATGGGTTTTGGGAAATCTTCTATTGCAAGGGATAAAAAATACAATGGAAGACGACCTGTAGTATTGCAGGCAAAAGGAAGATCTTTGGTGTCGACGGAAATGACGAAGAGAAGGTACAAGGTTTGAAGAAATGGGTCCCCTTTTGGGCGGACGTTACCCTAATGTCCTTGAGAAGGGGGGGGCGAACCCGCTCACCTCGAGTGTCATTTTGAGGCCCTATGTGCCCCGCACCCTGAATTGTTGAGTATCAAAAAACTAGTAATCCTTAATGAATTTTTGTTTTAGGGAATTTGAGATATATGGGTTTAAGGATGTTGAGTTTCCTGTTGTTGATTTGTGTATGCCATGTCAAAAAAGGGTTCCAAAACTATAAAGAATTGCCCTTTAGTGTATAAAAAATAAAGGTTTGGGCTCTCAAACGGCAAAAGCTTGGGGAAGTTTTCAACCTCATTCAATTTTTTTGGGTAATACGGGGAAGGGGGGGGGAATTGAATTTTAAACCCTTATTCAAATTCAAAATGGGTTTAAAAACTAGAAAGAAATTTGACCTTGAGTGTTAAGCAATAATGTAGAGCTCCCCCAATGGGAAAAAATTGTTGGAAGATTTTCACCCTTTATTAAATTTTTGGGGTAATTAAAGGGGGGTAATTGAATTTTAAATCCCTTTTCAAATCAAAAGGATTCAAAACCCATAAAGATTTGAATTGCTCCTTAGCAAAAATTGTGGAGAATTTAAAATTAGCAAATTCTTTGTTTTTGGTTTTTCAAGTTTTAGTAAAAATCAGGAGTTAATTTGATTCAAGACCAAGGAAATTGCCAATTCCCCTGCCGGTTTGTAAGAAACGCAGTGATGTCCCTTTCACTTCGGTTTGTAAAAATAAAAAGGGAGGATGACCCCTATCAGTGCCCGGGTTTGGGGTATCATGCCCGGGTTTTTATTACAAACCGGAGTGATAGGGGAAAACACTCCGGTTTGTATAAAAACCGAGGTGAGGCCGATATTAACGGGAAATAGCCGCGTCCCAAATTTTCAGACGCGCGCCGACGACCCCTTAGTCTTTAGATAGCGCCCCAAGGGTCCCGAGGTGTCCCCCTTGCCGCGCCCGCAACAGGAGCTCCCCCCCTGCCGGGTCCCGCCTTGGGCCGGGGCTCCAGGCCACCGGCCCGCCGGGCTCACGCCCCTCAGCCGGCTAGCAGGGGAGCTCGGGGGCGCGCGCCCGACCCCCACGTCGCGCACCATCGAGCCCCCAGCAGGCCGAGCCGCCGCAAAAGCCCGGGCCCCTTCCTGACGCCCCCGTGCCTCCACTTCCCGACGTTTGCCAGACCAGGGGCGCACAGAGCAACAAAGGGGGCCGACGTCGCCACACCCCGTTTCGGTGAGCTGCCCCACCGGTCGACAGAATGACGATAAAGGGGCTTTGGAAAAAGAGAGGAAGGAAGGGAGGGAGAGGAGGAGGAAGGGGGAGGGGGAGGGAGGAGAAATGTTTTCCCCTTAGGTTTTCCTTTTATTTTTTTAAAGCTTTTTTCTTAGTAATTTTTATCCTTAGATAGGTATATAGAGAGATAGAGAGATAGAGAGGTGATAGTAGATAGATAGATAGATAGATGGGTTTATTTTGAGAGATAGATTGATGCTAGATGGTTTTTCCTTGTATATTGCAGTAAAGCAATATATTTGAGAAATTTGCGAGGATGAGTTTGGGAGAGATAGGTAGTGATTAGATAGAGAGTAGAGTTTAGTCAAGAAGAGGGCCAAGGAAATCCTGGTACCCCTTTTTCAAAAAATTTCAAGGGAAAGTTGCAAAAGCTCATCAGGGGGAAAAAAAAAATCTGAATTTTGTGGGAGGTGAATTCAGCAAGCGGGAGGGAACTTCTGGGAGGAGTTCAAGGCTTACAAGCTATCCGATGAGGCCAAGGCATCAAGCGAAAGAAACAAAGCAAACTCGCTTAGGTCAAATAATCTCACCGCCTAGGATTGCGTGGGTACGTAAGGAAGATCCGGATTGGGATGCCCAAGTCGAAGCACTGGGAGCAGAGCGGCGTTTACGCCTTAGAAAAAGCGATTGGCAGCCCAAATCAGTGAACTACCTACTCGCAAGGGGGGACAAAAACAACCCTGACGGACCCTTTTTCCCGCAGGGCTGAACCCGTCACCGATCCCCTCCAGAGGATTTCCACGTCATGGGGGAAGTGCATAGGGGGGCCCCGGCAGGTCGGATAGAGAAAATGACGTGCTCACGCCGCACATGGAAACAAGGAGCACCCCGGCGCAGTAGAGGAGCCGGGTAATTTCTTGGGGAAAGCATTAAAGTAATCTGCTTCCTATAGAGCCGGGCAAGGGCTGGCAACGTAAAGAGAAGAGGAGTTCCAAAGGATCCCGCCCGGAGCTAGAATAGAGCATTGAAGCAGGATAGTTACTCAAGTGGCGAGCGCTATGAAAACCCTTTGTGTTCGAGTAAAGGGCCGCATGCAATCCTGGTTTGAAATAGCCCAGTGCCCGGCAAGGGCCTGGAAATAGCTGTGGGGTCACCCCTATGCCCGACGATTGAAGAGGGCAATGGTCCTCATCTGGTGGCGAAATCAAAGAACCGGGGAATGTCGGTTGTACATCTTTACAGTAGTGGCCAAAGAAAGGTGGCGGTCGGACAAGCATTTCTAGAGGGGGAGAACACCATTCATGGCAAGCCAAATGCCACTCGGGGTATGGTTTAGGGTCAGCATTGATAAGATATTGGACAAGAAGTACAATAAGATACATATTGATTTCCCGTGGAGGAAGATAGGCGCGTCTAGTTCACAATTTGGCACTCATGTCGCCCGGCGCAAACGCTTCATCAAGCCTGATAAACCAGCCATCTTCGGATGTTTTGATGACAGTGAATCATCCCGGTCGCCCCGCCAAGAGGTTTCTCTCCCTTGTCAAGGATCCACCGACACTCCTCCACCGCCAAAGGAGAAGACTCTCCCCCGCCAAAGGGGGAAGGGGCTCCTCCTTCCTCTCACCCGCTTCAAAGTCCCCGGACTGGGATCTCGATGGCCTAGCTCTAGATTAGGTTCGATCTTCGCAAAAAGAGGAGGTCATCAGCTTCAGTTGTAAAGATCCCAAGAGACTAGAAAAAGGCGGGGAGCCCAAAATGCCGAAATAAGGACGATTTTACGAGCTTTAGATTGCAGAAAAGGCTGCCAAATTGCCTTGTATGAAAGATTGGCTTATTTATCTGAGAAAAAAGAGCCAATTTGAAAGGCAAAGCAAAAATCGGGGGTAACCAAGAAAGAGTAGGAAATACAAACCCTTTTAACGGGTAGAGGGTACAAAACTTGGCCACGGGGCCTGAATAAAAACATGGAGGATTTCGAGAATCTCTATTTTGAAAAAACCGATTTTTGAAAAAGGCCCCAAAATTACATACAAGTTTGAAAATAGGAAAACCTATGGTTGCCACAAGAAGAGTATAGAAATTTGCCAACAAACATGAACAGTTGCATGATTATTACATCATAGATAGTAACAACAGCAAAGACAAGATGCAAACCTTTGAAGTATGCATCCCTCTATGTTTTTTTTTTAAACATCCTGAAATTTTTGCCCTACTATTCATTTGAAAACCTCTTTCAACTCTTTCAACGGGCGCTGCTGGATGTGCAACTACGTGTTGTGCTTTTGGGAATATATCCATGCATGTTTTTTTGCAGGTTTGTAGAAAAATTTGCCTTCAAAACGAAATAGCAATTTTGACTTCTTGAACCCCATCTATGTAAATGAGACAACATGCAAAGCTGGTCTCCAAGATTTGTATGTCTCAGCGAGTTTGAGATAGAGTTTGAAAGAATGTTCTCAGTCGGCAAAACAAACGCACTGCTAACCTACAATTGCGAGTAGTATGTGTTCTCGACCCTTACTTAAGTATTTTTTCTTGATATATCATTCAATAACATGAACTTTGTGATTGCAGCAACCATTACATCCTCGTAGATATAAGTCTTGAAAATTCAACTATCGAGGTGTGGGACTCAAAAAAGAAGCCACTTAAACTTATCGAACCTCTAGTCAAAGTGCTAAATATGTAATTGAACCCATATCACCACACTTTTCAATCACATATGATATTGTAATTAATAATGTCCTGAGCCTTCACACTTCATTTACATTGTCACATAGAATGAAGGCGTTACCTGATTGGAGAAATGTGAAGCCTAAGATGTAAAGAAATGGAGAGAACCATTCAGAGTGGAGTATATGAAGAAGGTCAAGGCCCTAGATCAACCAACGGGGAACAACGAATGCGGGTTCTATGTGATGTGGGCAATGCTTTGCTACTTTGGCGCAAAACTAGGAATAGGAGATGGCATGGTACGTACGCGTCGTATTTTAATTCTATTGTTTTGTCTTACGTATGTGCATCTCAATATCATCTTGTATCAATTTACAGCGCAAAGATCAGGGCCATAATAGGTTGGTGGATTTTGAGATAAGAGGATTTCAAGAGGAGATAGCAGCTCTTATTCTGGACGATATAGTGTATAGAAAAGGATGTCTATCCATTGTGAAGAGTAAGGACTTCAAGAAGAACTATGGAAAAGACCGCCTCGAAAACAATTGTAATGCGACAATTAATTCGATACTTTAAGTTTTGTTTGGATGTTTTGTAATAATTATTATAAATGTGTGATGGGTTTGTATTGTCGCTAGTCCACAACCACCTTCAATTCACATCGATATCAAATGGTTCGATAGCAAACACCTCCACGATCTCCCACCCCACCACCTCTACCATAAACCCTAAACCAGAAACCCCAAATGAAAATAAAACAATTAAAAAAATGCAATTTTAAAAAATAATATCACTGCCGGTTGGGGTGTCAAATCGGCAGTGATGGCTCAAGCATCGCTGCCGGTTGGTGTTACAAACCGGCAGTGATGGCTCAAACATCACTGCCGGTTGGTAACATGAACCGGCAGTGATGCTTGAGCCATCACTGCCGTTTGGCATAACCGGCAGTGATGGAATGAGCTCATCACTGCCGATTTGTCAGTGCCGGTTCAAAAACCGCCACTGAAGGGGGGGTTTTGAACCGGCACTGTTTTCGTTTCTGTAGTAGTGCTCCATAGAAACCGGTAGTGGGAGTTTCATTTGCATTAAATAGGCTGCCAGGCATTTTTATTATAACATGATACTCTATTTAAGAAGAGAGAAGAAAAAATATGGATAGTGGAGAGATAGCATGCGCCTGTAGCATTTGCATTAAGATACAGGACTCATCCAGTCTGAGAAAACTCACGAACCTCGTACACCGCCCGCTAACAGGACTTGTTACCCTGTGTGAATGGGTCGGGGCCACAAACATTTGCTTTGGATAACGCTAGGCAGACGAGAGGGTTTCTTTTGCATCTGGCACTGCAATTTGCCCCGTGGGGGATCGGACCAAGCCACGAGGCTGCCACCCAAAGTGTTTGACTAGCCAGTCTAGCTTCCGTTGGCAGAATAAAGAAGAAATGAGTTAAGTAAACGCTTTTATATGATTACCAACTCACTCTGTATCATGAAATTAAATATCTATAAAACCATAGAGTGAAACTCTATATTGAGAGTGTCCAAGATTCATTTAATTAATATGACATGAAAGTATTGGAAATAATGCATGAAACTCACAACTAAGAATGTCAAAAACATCCTTGAACATACAAAAAGTAATTTGAAAACGCATAATGCTCAGAAAATTAAATAGGCTGGGTCATCTCAAGATGTGCGAGCTTCAGGCACTAATTAGGAACCGGCTCTCAAAATTGAGCGACTTGGGGAGCCATGCAATTTTTACCAGCCGCCAAAACCGCGAACAGGAGCACATCTGAACATGAAGTGCTTGGGTACTGAGGCTGGGCGCCTATATATATATATATATATAAGACACACACATACACCCAAACTAGCTAGCCCTGCCATACCATAAAGCTAACTACTACAGCTTCTACAAAAAAGCTAGTCTGAAAAACCGGTAGCCATGACACAGGTGCTCCGGTTTCTCCTTTCTCCAGTACTAGTGATAGTTTGCCATGTGCTGCTCCTGCTGTCCACAGCGTATGTCTACAGCATGGCTGCTTCGTCACCCTTGCCGGCTCCACACTGTCCTAGCAACTGCGGCAGGATAGAGATTCCCTACCCATTTGGCATCGGCGCCGAGTTTGCAACCATAGTTTCCACCCACCGAGACCATACACCAACAACACAAACCTGTGGTGGTACAAGAGAAAGGATGGCGAAAATATATATTTTATTAGTCAGTTTTGGTGTGGTCTTTTGGAAAACTAGGGTTATGAGCATATAATATTTGCTTAGCTTTAATTAGACAGATTTCGTGATTCATAAAATGTTTTCCCGTGCAACTTACCTATATCATAAGTTCAAAGAACAGTTACGTTGGTGTTTGATTAGGGCAGTTCCAAATGCTATAACTACGCACAGTTTTCGTAAAAAAAAACATACATAGAAACAACCTCACACAGTGCAAAGTGTCCCACATAATAAAATAATATTTTATTTTATTCTTCTCTCTACAATCAAATTGCCGCTAATAAGAACTTGTCTTCAGATGACAATCCTGATAATGCCTCTAAAGATCCAGCAAATATACATTTCGTACAGCGTCATATTGAAGGCCCCATTTCCTGCTTGAAAGATACATTATACATTCTGTAGCGATGCATTTGGTACTGTTGAAGATGTTCCAAATTCATAGACCAAGACAAAGGCCAGACTTCTGACGAAGCGAAGCGGAGGCCCGTCGCCGGTCCCGTCGCTAGGGTTCCACGGAGATTAAGAGATTCATTATTCTTGTAAGCCGCCGCACGACGTTTATAACCGACTCTTAATAATAGTGAGGAGTGTTTGCTGACTGGCGTCCGTGGTTTCTCCCCTTCTTATTGGAGGGGTTTTCCATATTAAATCTTGTGTCTCGCTGTGATTGATCTTGTGTTCTTCCACGTATTATCCGCCGTCATTCTACAACATCTTCAAGACTCACGTAAGTGTGGATGATTGGAGCAACGCAGTGCGTGTAGAATGTTCATGGGTGGATGGAGTGGGTCCAGGCAAGGCAAGTGGGCAACTGGCACTAGTGTCCGGCCAGTGTTCCTAGCTGGTCAACATTGGCTGCTATGTACCCGATTCACACTAATACGCGCATCCAACCATGCTATATATGCCCTGCGAGGTTATTAAAAAACAAAACACAAGTGGTGGGCTAGCTGCAGCTTCTTCTTACGCAACCGATCTGGAATAATATAGTAGTAAGATCACCCTAACCGTAGCTAGCCAACAGTAGACAGGTCAGAAAATCATCCATCCATGTGCGATGCGACGACCCACACAACCAACAAGACCCTAGTTGAGTGCGTCATAAAGGGAAAATAGTGACTTCCATTGGTGATGTATGCATCTGTTCCCCGGATGACGTCATCATGGCATTTTACATGAACACATCTTGTTTCTTTATCATCATGGCAAGAAAAAAAAGAGTGCAAAAAGCATCTATTAGCCATCAAATCATCACGTATTCTACACCAAATATAAACCCTTGCTTTCTCATTTATGCCATTGCTTTGAATATATAGCACGAGTAAGTTAAATGAATGAGTTCAATTTTTCTGTGCTATTTAATTTGAATCATAACCCTCGGCCTTGCTAAAAGTAAGAACTCAATAACCATGAATCATTGTTGCCCAACCATACATCAACAATGCTCCAAAAGTGGTCCAAGCAAGAGACCAATGGTATTTTTTCTTCTTTGACACAATAGACAACAATATCAAATGGACTAAGTAAAAATATTGATATATTTAATTAGTCCGACATCAGAATTTTTTTTGTAGATTTACTCCAAACTGAAGCAAAGAAGATCGAAACGATGAAGCTTGCTTTTAGATTTTTCAGTAGTAGTGCATTCAACAAATATTGATCAGAGGCGCTGGATTACACGGTGGCATGTAAAGAAGAACCAGATAAATCATAAGCTACCAAATGATCTCCGAGTGAAGAATGTCACTTGATCTTATGCTAATGACAAAATATAATTGTGGAGTATTAGAAAGAAAGGAATGTGTAGCGCCACCAGATCATCCAGCCGAGTGAAGGAATGTTAGTAGCAGAACCTCGGGTACTACTTAGCAGAGCCTATAGTGAGATGAACTGAGCCATTGGTCGACATACCGGAGCAGTGGAATTAGATGGCGGAGCAGTGGAGTGATGTGGGTGCCAATGTTACTGACCCATACTACTACATAATAGAACTTTCGAGACGACCAAAATGTTTTTACTGAGTTGACCAAAGTGTCCACCTGTACCATTGAGACATTTTATGAAGAATAACAGAGGCGGGGGAACAAAGTCTGTCTCTGTTAAAGAATGAAAAAGGGCTCATTCCACCACATGGCGTGAAGCCACTACCGATTACCAAGAACAAAGGTGGCCATGATTCTAGAGGTCTGATGTCCAACAACATGTGTGGTGTTTAATTCTTGAACTCCCAAGGGGTAACAGACAGGTGCAGTTACACGTGTTAGACTGTAAACCCTCGGCACACGGGCCTGTCGACCCAGACTTCCCACCATACCAATATGTATATAATTATACCATTGTGTAATGCATCTAGTATACCCAAATCATATACTCTCTCATGGTATATCATCGAGACGGATCGCTCCTGCAACATCACCCCTCTTCTGTAAACCCTAATCATGTCATCGCTAAATTCTCCACTCATCGGGACCTGTGCACTAGACGCCGATCCAATGTCATCATACATATGCCTTTCCACGCACGACCATCTTCTACTACCTAGATCTCGCCCGGTGCTACCATGCCTGAAAGCGCCACTGAGCAGCAGCTCTGCCACTAGCATGAGGCCGAGGCTGCCGGCAAGAAGAAGACTACAGATTATTGTGTTGCCACCCTTCACACCTACGTGACCCATCATACCGCTATCTCCATGGCTAAGCCCTAATCTTGTAGTAGCAGCACTAGTCATATGTTTTGTGTGCATGGAATTTCATACCTTTGGTCATATGCTTGTGTAATAGGAAGTTTTGGATAGCATCTTGAAATCTAAAATGTGCCGGGGCACTTTAATGTAAATTCAGCTCAAGTTCTGTGATGATTTTCATATCTATGGTTATATCCTTGCTGCAATGGGAAGTTATTGGATATGATGTTAACATCTTTAAAGTGTCGTGATAAGTTAATGTAAATTTAGCTGAAGTGCTCATACACACACACATTTTCTTAGATAATTTTCATATATTTGCATGAAACATGTATTCTCTGATGATTTACATATCTTTTCTTGTAACTTTGATTTTGTATAATGAACTTATCATTTTTGCATATTTATACTATAGACTATCATGGAAACTATGTTAGCTGAACCTGTTGAAGGTTTAGAAACTCCAAGATATAGTACTAAAGTTGTATCCAAGGTCCTATCTAAAACTAGTGTTGTTGTTACATTCCTTTAAAATGTTGGTCTTGAAACTCAAGGGTCAAAATCAGCTGCAAGAGAAGTGCAACTTCGGGAACAACTAAATGAAGAGAAGGCACAGGCTGATCTTCTTCAACAAGAAGTGGACACCCTGAAGAAGAAATGTCAAGAAACATAAAAAACATTATCGAAGACCCAAGAAACAATGCTTAAGACCCATTAAGAGATGGAGGAGTTCAAGAAGAAACGGGAAGCCAATCATATAATCCTTAAGGCCATCTTGAACCTCAACTCAGGTAATGGAGCTACTTAGCTCATTTGTTTCTTCTTGTTGGACTCCTCTTGAAGTGCTTGTGGACTTTGTTGATTGTCGTCGTTGTCGCTTGTGAACTTGTCTACTATTGGCTTGAGAACTTGTTTGTGTGGTGAAACAATAATGACTGAGTTTGAACTTGTGGTTCTCATGTGTTTGGGAACTTTGTTGTAATATAAACATTAAATTTGTGATGTATAAACCAATTTGTGGAATAATGTTTGTGATGTATTAACCAATTCGTTCTTGTGAACAGTGTTCTAGACTGATTTGTTGTGGCTTGGCATAAATGATACAGCTAGTGACAAAAATCAGTGACAAATTTGTCATTTTTATGAGAAAAAATGTCATTATGTAACATGGCTACGTCATCGCTACAGAGAAAACCACATGTCGACCGCATAGCGATATACGTGCTCGCCTCACATTGTTACACGTATCCACCTCACATTGTTAGACATGTCGAAGTCTGCGGGTAACATATGGCAACATCACATAGTCACATGTTTCATCGTCGTAGCGAATCACATGTCAAACTCACAGAGAAACACAAGACAACCTCACAGTGTCACATGTTACAGTCCCTAAGCGACACATGTGTCCTCATCGTATAACGAACCATGTGGACAACATAGAGAGAAACACGTGGCGAACGCATAGAGAAACATGTGGCAACCTCACAGCGTCACACGTGGTAGTCCCTAAGCGGCACACGTGTCCTCGTCGTAGCGAACCACGTGGCTAACACAGAGAGAAACACGTGGCAACCTCACAACAACACGCGTGTCGACCTATGCAACATATACGTGTACTCTATACGTCGGCTGAAACAAATCCGTGACAGTGGTAAAATCATTATTAATGAAACACTATTCATGACAAAATTCTTAAAATCGTCACAACGCAAGTGACGCTACAAATATGACAAACATAATTTCGTCATAAAGTCATCACTGAAATATAGATAAACACGTGGCAACCTCACAACAACACACGTGTCGACCTATGCAGCATACTTGTGTACTTTGTACGCTGGCTGAAACAGATATGTGACAGTGGCAAAATCGTTATTAATGAAACGCTATTCATGACGAAATTCTTAAAATCGTCACAACGCAACACTAGTGACGCTATAAATATGACAAACATAATTTCGTCATAAAGTCGTCACTGAAATATCTCCATGACTTTTTTGGGCTTTACCATGACAAAAGTGAAGCGTCATGTACGTAGACTTTTTCAATACTGCAAGATCATTTAAAAAATTGAAATTGTAGTATAAATTTTTTTTATTCGACGTCTATTTATATGGGTGGTTGCGTACTGAGCTAGGAAGACTCGTTCGAGAATCATTTGTACCTAAAAAAAGAGGTCGTTTTAATAGTAGTGTTGATAACGTCATCATCCCCTGCGTGTGTATATATATATATATATATATATATATATATGTTAGCTGTGCTGATATATGAATCATCCAATGCTGGCATGATAATATAGCGCTTAAAATAAGGGCAAAAGAACATGATACCGAGAGCTTTTTCCTTGGTTTTGTTGATAACAAATTGGACTCTTCCTTCTCTCAAATAATATAATAAACAAGTTGGAGAGACCTGGAAGGCTGGTATCCCTTCGCAAGTCTACGCCCAAGAACAGATGGAATGGGTTTAACTAATTTGTGTTGTGCCACAATTTTCAATAGGCGTAATCTTATCTACATGTACTGAAAATGAATTTAATACATCGACCTTGCCAAAGTCTACATGTACCCAAAGTTAAAAGATTGTCTACATACGTATGCACTCCACACACGGTCTCGTCCGTCCAATGTTTTTGAGGCAATAGATTAGTTGCACTACTATATATGTTTCCATGGTACTAGCTATACCATCATGTGCAGTAGCATTAAGGAATAATGTATGAGTTACTACAATGATAAATGAGAAGTCACGGCAATCATCCAAATCTCTCTCTCTCTCTCTCAGCATCTTTCAAATCATTATGTTTTGTATATTGCAGCTACATATTCTTTATATCCTGATAAACATTATCTGGCATGTCATCTCTCGTGGTCATCATGCGCGCAGAAAACAGGAGTAGCAAGTTATGTTTTGTACAACTAATTAATGCTAGTTAAGACCCCCCATATATATATAATAAATAGGGCCGCCGTCGACTTTGAGTACAAGTTGGAATGTGCTACATGAAGCTGCCAGGTAACTGAACGTTCATTCAAGATGTATCTTCGCCCCAAATAAACGTTCAGATCATTCCAGCCTTTAAGACAATACTCCTTTCAGAAGAGGGAATACTTATATTATAGTTTCGTTGATGCTCCACTACAAAGTCCACCAGCTGTATAGTATAGCAGCGCGCAAGACTGAACCTACATTTGGTTCATGGAGGATGGAGGTTGAATGCCAAGGAAGAAGAGCTCAAGTCAAGGGCATTTCATTATTTTGTGTCGATGGGATGGAACAACAACAGGTTCATATATTTTTTTGTAGGACTGCTAGGTACTTTCCGTCCCATGAAAAATGATGTTTTTAAATTTTTGGATAGCGAGTGACATTTGCATCTCCAAAAAAAATTATTAGGATAGTCACACAACCTAAAATTATAGGTTGTTTTCATAACATTAAATTCATTGCCAACTTAACAAAAATGGTGATATGCAGAACTCGATTTAATGAAGAGAGGAGAAAATAAAAAGACTGTAAAGATAATGGGAACGGGATGCCTTTGTCGGGCACCCGGCTACATGTTATATAGCTCAGGGAAAAAGCCCCCTGGCGGTGGCGTGTAGATGGTTAGGATTGTTAGAACAAACAAGATCAAAATGATCTCTATCCAATCTACCTTGGCCTACAATCTAGGAACAACTTGTTACACAGGATACAATAAACTTAGACTATAGAGAATACATGTTATCTTAACACTCCCCCTCAATCTTAACCTGCCACAAGGTTGAGATTGCCTCTAAACAAAATCAACTTAGCTAACAGCAAGGCCTTTGTAAATCCATCCGCCAACTGATCATTTGTGCCAATATGTTTTACCTCCAATAATCTTTGAGCCACTCTTTCTCTAACAAAATGATAGTAAATCTCAATATGTTTTGTTCTTACATGGAACACTAGATTGGACGTTAAGTATGTGGCTCTGAGATTGTGACACCAAAGCTGGGCTGCAGGAGGGTGTTCAACCCTTAATTCTCTTTCAAGAGTTTTTTAACCCACATCATCTCAGCTTTAGCATCAGCTAACGCCTTGTATTTTGCCTATGTACTACAACGTGAAACCATGGCTTGCTGCCTTGCACACCAAGAGATCAAATTGGGACCAAGGAAGACTGCAAAGCCACCGGTAGAACGACAATCAACAACACTTCCAGCCCAATCCACATTAGAGAAGGTACTTACTAACATGGACACTGGTATAGAAAACGTTTTCACGGGCGGTGGTAGAGGCATTTATAGAGGTGGCCAAGTCCACCGCCTGTACTAGGGGTCAGTACTAATCGGCCCACAGTACAGGCGGCGGGCTGTGAGCCGCCTGTGAAAAATGGGTTTTTCACAGGCGGCTCACTTTGTCAGCCGCCTGTGTAAATAGTTATTTATAAAGGAATACGAGGTTGCTACGCTAGCCGGAAAACAAAACTTTTCGACCTCATAAACCAGGATCTACTGCGAGTTACAGGTTACGGGATTACCACTAGACGCGCAGGTGCAGCGGAAGACGTCTTGATGTAGTCGTGCGCGTCGCAGCAGGCAGTGCAGTTGATCAATCTAATTGATCTCCAACTCGCTCTGAATGGATTTACTTGTATCTGTTAACTCGGATGGCGGAATTCCGACCGGTACGAGTAGGTTGATGCAATACTATCACAGCAAGACATGAACCAAAGTCTGAGATTCATCATAAAACCCGCATATCACCATATGCTAAGATCTGAACCTATAACGAGGCAGTAACGGCTCTGATACCACTAAAGTAATACGAGGTTGCTACGCTAGCCGAAAAACAAAACTTTTCGACCTCATAAACCAGGATCTACTGCTAGTTACAGGTTACGGGATTACCACTAGACGCGCAGGTGCAGCGGAAGACGACTTGATGTAGTCATGCGCGTCGCAGCAGGCAGTGCAGTTGCGTGGTCGTCCGTCTCAACGTCCCCTTCGCGCGGTTCGTCCTTGTGCTCCAGATGCAGCACCTCCGAGGAATCCCACACGTGCAGGGAGGAAGCGTTGCGCCTCCAGACTGCTAGGTCCGCGAGGAGAAAAAGGCACGAGCGTGGGGAGGCGACGGCGGCTGCCAAAAGGCGTGGATCAATCTCGCCCTGCGCCCACCCCTTGCTTATATAGGCGTCCTGACGAGCTCCCACTTTGGAGGCCCATTAGAAACCCTAAACCTAGTCTAATTCGGGTCCAACCCGAATTAGGCTTCCAGCCCTTTAAGCGTGCGACCCTATGGGCTCACGCATACATAGACATGGCCCAAGTACTCTTACTCGACCAATAGTTGATAGCGGCCTCTAGCAAGGCGTGTCAACTCCTATGCATACGCTATGATCATATCAGACGAACCACTATGACCATGTACAAGTTATTCCCTTTGCCACTCGATATATGGTTCAACTCGTGGGTTAACACTTAACCCAAGCACGGCCATGCATTTGTTGATCCAATCACATGAGTGATCCAGTGATATCTCTCTCACGAAGAGAGGGCAAATTCCATCTTAATTGTCTATGTCTCACAGCATGTTTCCCGACCACCCAATGACCACCTTTATAACTACCCAATAACGGAGTAGCGTTTGATAGTCCCTAAGTAGATCGTTTCACATCTTGAGTACATACCACAATCTCAGGTCTAAGGACATAACGTACATGACATGAATAGAGACTTTCTCTTGTTGGGTCAGTCCAGCCTACATGTCTCACATGTGCCCACATTATTAGTTTGACATCTCCATGTCTATGACTTGTGAAACATAGCCATCAACTAATACATGTGCTGGTCTAATATTCAAGTGTGCTCTTACAAGAATGCCGACTAGGGACAACTTTTAGAATAACCATTCAGATAATTGAGTTCCACAAACAATTCACATAATCGTCAATCAATACTCGTTGTCTATAATGGATATTCAAAGAACACTTTATTAATCATGGATACAATCGGAATATAATCATCTACATGATTATCTCTAGGGCATATTCCTAACAATTTACACAGGCGGCTCACTTTGTTAGCCGCCTGTGAAAACCCATTTTTCACAGGCGGCTCAATCTGTGTGCCGCTTGTGTAATTATTTTTTTTATTTCAAATTTTAATATTTGTCTCCACACTGTACTATATTTGTCACATATACATACATATATATATGTATATATAAGATATGCAAACATGAACCATAAAATTGCATCATACATACAACACATAAATATTATAGATGTGTCCACATGAAATCAAACATCAAGCATAAAATTACATATAATACACGTCATTTCATGTTATGAGTTCAACCATTTGGTGTTTACATGTCATTTCATTTCAAGTTTAGACCTGCTAGGTCTGTCAGCGCTCTAAATCTTTCACTTGCTAAATCACCGGCTTCATCAAAATATGATCCGGTACTTGAAATTATTTCTCTCAAAATAAAACCGCACAAGTCTGCTACTATATTTTCCATAGTTTTTGGAGTGAATGACACGTCCTTTCCTTTGCTTCTCGGCTGGAAACAAAGTTTAAAAGCATCATTGAGACATGTCCAATAT
Organism: Microstegium vimineum; assembly: GCA_022036555.1. Classification (NCBI taxonomy): domain Eukaryota; kingdom Viridiplantae; phylum Streptophyta; class Magnoliopsida; order Poales; family Poaceae; genus Microstegium; species Microstegium vimineum. The sequence continues at coordinate 4,701,493 of CM039133.1, forward strand.
TAATATTTCCAACTTTAATGAGAAAACTTCATACATAGATATTTTTTACCATATTTTTGTCCCTGACGTATCGTCCCCGCTGCCTTATGAACTCACACACATAGTATCCACAGTAGACCGATCCAGGTGGTTGCTTGTGGCACTATGTAATTAATGAGCAAAAGATTAAACTAAAATTGTCATGCCTTGTGTATTATTTATATGATGATATGTGTTCGGACAACTTACCGGATAATGGTGTAGTATCATCAATGGCACACTAGGATCTGAGCGGGCGGCGTCGACCGGTCCTTTTTGCTTCTTATAAAACCGCCATGCCCTGTAGATATCGAATATAAAACACTATAGTTATTTAGAAACTCTAATTCATATAAGTACGGATGTGGTTGCATGTTGGCTCACCTTTCTAAATGAATCAGGAATGTTTGATACGACTGAGGAGGACAATGTAAGGAGTCTAGGACAAGCACCTTCCCTTCGAATGGATAAATATAAAAAACAATCCAATGGTCACTGCATGAATAAACGAGTGAGTGACACATGTACTTAGGGTTAACACGATAATTTGAAGTACGTATACGAGGTCACGCTTACCCAAAGTTGTAGGGTGCCAATATAAAATCCCTGTACTTATATCTCAGCATTGCTCTACCGAGATAGAGGGCATATTTGTCCTCGTATTTTCGTTGCAATTCCTTTACAGCTTCTGCAACTTGTTCTGGTGTTTTGTCTTTCTCTATCTTTGCTCTATCTTCATTTGTAAGTACAAAATTGTGCATATTTTCTTGTAACCTGATTGGACTCAGGTAACCAACCATCGTGCCTGTAGTTAACGATCTCTGCTCGTGGTCTTGCAAACTACATACAACATCCACATATTAGAGTTTATCACATTCCAAATTCAATAATAACAATGTGTGTGCATGAGTGATACTTACAGGCACCAGATTGTAATGAGTTGGACGTCAAGTTTCCTATAGTTCAACAGCAGGTGCATGTCCTCGAAGATAACAAATGCCTCGCTTTTATCCTTGCCAGTAGCAAACACGTCTACTGGTATGTCAACACTAACTGCATGCAGGCCAACATTCACTGCTCTCATGTACCAGTCATGAAACCTTTTTATCGTCCATGGACCCTTTTCAAGCACCGTCCATTGCAGCATAGGCCTTCCGGGCACATAGTTACTAGGGACATTGACATAATCATCAACCGTTGGCTTTCTTATATCCTTAAGGGTCAATGGTGTATTTAATGGCGGTTCGACATGTACATCGCCACTTGGGGCTTCCTTTGTTGGTGGCATGGCTTCAGTTGCTTGGCCGGCGGCTTCCTTATTCTGTGACGGTTCGAGCTCAACGACTCGTGCCGTCCGCTGCTTTCCAAGCACTTTCAGAAAATAGAACTGTGCCTACTGCTTTCCCCTTTTTTGGCTCATAGGGAGAAACCAATTTTGGAATTGGAAATTTATTTGCCTTCTTGGAGGCCGGTGCTTGTGGGGGAGTTTGCTCTGCTTCCTTATGCTTTGGTGGTGGTGAGGGAGTTTGCTCATCTTCATTCTGCTTTGGTGGTGGCGGGGGAGTTTGCTCTACCTCCTTCTCTGGTGTTGTGTCCTTCTTGGCTGGCGGAGTCTGCTGCTCAGGCATGTTCTTGGCTGGCCCCTCGAGCTCATCCAGCGAGAATGACATATCATGTATTGGGGATGACGACGGTGGCTCATAAATATACGGGGATGCTGGGGCATGCATTGGCGATGCTGGCTATTGACTTGTTTCGGCCTCTTGGGATGCTTGATGCACTGGTGGAGAGGGTGCCGTTGGTGGATCAATCAACCTTACGTACCCTCTCGGCCATTGTATGAAGTTCTTGATTGCTTGTCCAAGCTTCTCTATACCCTCAGAGGTCGGGATGTCGATGAAGTCGTCTTCATATCCACTCTCGATCGTCAACACTTCCACCCTGCAGTATGCATCCTGCATCTCGACACCATGGAACATACGTCTAGGGATGGCATTGCCTGTGGCCACTTGCTTTGTATGTTGATTCCTAAGGGCATAGATTGTGTGGCCATGTCCTGGCTACCTAAGGGTTGAGCTGGGACATGCTGCATATATGAAGGAGCTTGTGATGACATCTATTGAGCAGACACTGCTCCCGCCAACCGCTTCATCACTTCAGGATCAGGGTTTTTAACGAAGTCTTCCATCAAATCCCTAAATTTTTTGGCAGCCTGCTGCTAAAAAAAATCCTTCATGTGCTCCTTATGTCGTTCTCTTTTCTTATACATGCCTTTCCACTCTTCACCAAACCCTTCTTTCCAGGTGGTTCTGGATGAGACGCCCCGTACACGACCTAGATGCTCGGGGTTACCTACAACATGATATTTAATGTTAGTGTCGATTTCTATTTTACTCGAACAAAATGGAAAATATAATTTTGTTACCTAGAGCATGGGAAAGGCTGTCCCTCTCCCTCTGTGACTTGAAGGCACCTGTCTTTTCCAGGTTTGTTGCTTCCAAAACCTTCTCGGCAACTGGCTTGATCTCATCGGGACAGGAGATCTCATCGCTCTCAGTGTTTGCCTTCCGAGCGTGAAGCCAATTCGCACTTCATTCTGGCAGTATATCTGTCAATGCCAACTTGCCCTCTCTCCTCTTTGCTTCGTCTTCTGCCCTCCATTTAGGAATCTTGGTCTTGTAACCGCGAGTGCCAAGGTGGTGGTGGTACTTGTTCTTCTTCGCAAGTCTTGAGGTGGCTTGGCTCTTAGCCTTGGAGTCATCGGAGTTTTTTATGACACTAAAACGTGCCCACTGTTCTGCTGTGATAGGGTACCGCTTCGTTGGGTCGCGCCCCTTCTGCAGCCACTTTTTATTCATATCGTGCATATAGCCCCGGAATGATATTGCTAACTGCTTCATGACATGACCCTAGACCAAACCTTCTGTTCCCTCCGGGAAAATAAACTTAGTGCACAATCGAGTCCAACAATTCATCCTCTTTACTTCAGGCACCATACTCCAATCACTCCAGGTGATATCAAATTCTCCCTTTACTAACCATCCAATGGCGGCCCTAAATTTGGGTAGCGCCTCTAGAGGTGCTAAGGGCTCTCCGCTCGGGCTAATCTCAGTAATCCTATAAACTTCTTCTGGAAATCTATTCCTTCCTCTATCTCCTCGTGCTCGATCACTCTTTTTCTGTGTACTTCTTCGCTACGTGCTTTCCTCGTGCCTTCCTCTATTCCTTCCTCTATCTCCTCTAAATCCATTACACCATCAACTCCTACAATTTGTTGCTTTCCAGGGATTGCTACGTGCTTTAGCTTTTGGGTACTTTTCTTTTCATTCGTAGATAGAATTTGTTCAACATAGAACACCTGTGCAGCACGGTTAGCAAGGATCCACGGATCATCTTTGTAACCTACTTTACTTAGATCAAGAACTCTTTGGCCATAATTATCCACAGTGACATGTTTATATTGAACCCATCGACATCAGAACACTGGAATCTACAGGCATGGACCATATTCAAGCTCCCATATGTCATCAATGAATCCAAAGTATGTAGTTTCTTCACCAGTGGTATCATCTACAACCTCACATCGAACGCCACTATTCTGTGCCATGTGCTTGGTGTCCCTAAAACTGGTGGAAAATGTGAAGCCACTAATGTCATAGCTCTGCCATGATATGACCTGGCTTGATGGTCCAGATGCTAAAATCTTGATGGTTTCTGATTCATCTATCATGTCCAAATTCTTTAGCCATGCGGTGAACCGACGCTTGTGTTCCTTGTGTACCCAATCATTTGTGCATCCTGGATTCTCCTCACGAAGCTCTTTCATGTGCTGCTTGGTGAATGGGTCCATTATTGTGAGTTGTTGTAGTATGCTGTAATGTACCTCTAGGACTATGTTGTAATCTGGTGGGATGAATGATTCTTGTCCAATCCTCCCTCGTCGACCAAGCCTTCCCTCATGTCGCAACGGAGGCAAACCAATTGATATCTGGTCTTTTAGGAGATTATTACATAATGGTCCTCCAGACTCAATGACCTCTTCTGCATGGAACCCTCCGGATGAGCACGATTGGACATACAACCATTCAATATTGACATGAAACGCTCATACGTCCACATTTCATGGAAATACATGGGGCCCAATGCCTCAATTTGAGGCACCAAATGAACAATAAGGTGTACCATGATATAAAGAACGATGGGGGAAAGCACATCTCCAACTGGCTCAATGTCTCTGCAGCAAATTTCTGTAGGGACTCTAACTCATCACGGATAATTACCTTCTCAGATATCTTATTGAAGAAGTAGCACAACCGTGTGATTGCCATCTTTAAGAACACTGGATTTATAGCCCTGATGGCAATAGGAAGAAAAGTGGTCAGCATTACATGACAATCATGTGAGTTGTAGTTGGTGAGTGTAAGGTCTTTCATCGAAACAAGACTCCTTATGTTGGAGCAGAAACCAGATGGAACTTTTAAATTCTTCAACCACACACACATTGCATGTTTCTCATCTCTGTTCAGGTTATAGCTTGCTGCCGGTAGATGGTACTTCCCATTCTCTAGGAGTACAGGGTGAAGTTCTTTTCTGATCTTTAAATGTTGCATGTCCAAACATGAATTGAGACCTTCCTTTGTCTTGCTCTTTATGTCTAGCAATGTTCCAACTACGCTGTCAAACACATTCTTCTGAACATGCATACCATCGATCGCATGTCGTACGTCTAAGTCTTTCCAGTACGATAAGTACTTAAAGAAAATAGACTTCTTCTTGAATGTGTCCCCCTCATTTGCCTTCACAACCTTTCTTGGTTTCCCATCTTTGGTCTTTTTTCCAAACACAAACTTGACATTCTCAACTATCTTATAGACTCTGTGCCCTTTACTATAACCTGATGGAGCAGTAGATTTTGATTCATCCATATTGTCAAAGTACTTATTCATGTTTTGTAAGCGGTACTTATGGCCTGCCGGTAGCCACCTCCTATGCCTCATGTACACTATCTTCTTAGATGGAGGAAGAGACACGTGCCATGTTCCATCTATGCACTCTACACAACCAACCTTTCCCTTGAACTGGCCTGATAATGAGAAGAGAGCAGGATAATCATTAATTGTGACAATATTAATTGCTCTCAGTGTGAATGTCTCTTTGCGGGACGCATCGATCATTTTCACACCCACTTCCCATAGTATTTGCATCTCCTGCATTAAGGGCTCTAGAAATACATCCATATCAACTCCAGGTTGTGTAGGTCCAGAAATAAGAATGGTTAGCAAAAGATATTTTCTTTTTTGACACAACCATGAAGGAACGTTGTATATTGTCATGATCACTGGCCATGTGCTGTGCGTGCTGCTCCTCTCGGCAAATGGATTCATTCCATCAGTACTCAGAGCAAACCTTACATTTCGTGGATCCTCAGCAAAGTCTGGATATTTCTTATCGAATTCTTGCCATTGCTTTGCATCGGCTGGATGTCGTAACTTTCCATCATCATTCCTTTCATCAGAAGCATGCCATGTCATAAGTTCCGCATCATCAGGGTTTGCAAACAAACACCTCAAACGATCAACCACAGGGAGATACCATATCACCAATGTAGGAATTCTTCTCAACGCATAATAGTCGACTTCGATATTGCTAGTGGGCTTTGAACGTTTGTCTTGTTGAGTCTTTGTTTGCGTCTTCTTTCGCTTCGTCCTTGAAGAAACAGAGGCTGCATTCTCTTCCTCTTGATAATCTTTATTCGTCTTGTACCTACTAGCACCACAGTTTGGACAACTGTCTAAGTCTTTATACTGATCACCTCGATATAGGATACAATGATTTCTACATGCGTGGATCTTCTCAACACCCATCGTAAGTGGACTGGCTAGCTTCTTTGCATAGTACGTGTTAGCAGGCACTTTGTTCTCCTTAGGAAGAAGGTCTCCAAGTACACGCAATAAATCATTGAAACTAGCATCGGACCAACCATATCTAGCCTTAATCGTCAAAAACTGAAGAACAACCCGTAGTGTCGACCACTCTTTGGTACAACCTTTCGACTCATCGTACAAAGGCTCTTCTGCTGCCTTCTTCAAGGCTTCCATTCGCTTCATGAAGAATATTGATGGATCTGCACAACGGTTCATTATTGTCTTTAAGAAATCTGCATCTTCAATGGCATCAGTGTTAACATGCTGAGTTTCATTAACATCGGACGCAGAATTATGAGTTTGATTGACATCTGGCATAGCATGATGGGTTTCATTGATATCTGGCATAGCATCACATTCATTGAGATATGGCATTGGACCCTCCACATTGATGTTACTTGTAGTGTTGTCAGTTGTCCGCATATAAGGTGTAGAACTACCCTCACCATGTTTTGTCCAAATCAAGTAGTCCTCCACAAATCCTCTGCAAACTAGATGAGAAGTGATTGCTTCCACATTGTCAAATACCATAATATTTTTACAGTCTGCGCATGGACAACATATGTGCTTCGCCTTTGTTCTCTGAGCATGTATCTTCATGGCATCAATAAATTTTTAGACCTCCACTACATAAGATGGGTCTAATCTTGATAAGTTGTACATCCATAATGACTTCTCCATATTTATCTGTAATTAGTTAGGAAAATATTGTATGTCACTCAAAAAACAAAACGAAAATAATCCCTCATAACTAAGATTCTATCCTCCATCAATTAAATAGATATGAAAACCTACCTCTTACAGAATTTACAAAATAAAAAATTTGAATAATTATTTAAACTCATTTTTATAATTATAAGAATTAATTAAACGGAGATGCAATCTTGATTAACAAACCCTAAGTATAAGCAAAAATAACAAACCCTAATTAACAAACCCTAAGTACATGAAATACTAACTAACCCTAATTAATATCCCATTAATTACTAACTAAATTAATTAACTAACCCTAAGTACATGAAATATCTAACCCTAAATAATAAACCATCAATTACTAACAAAAATTATTGAAAAACCTAAGGTACATGAAATAATAACTAACCCTATTTAACAAACCCTAAGTATAGACAATAATAACTAACCCTAATTAACAAAACATTAACTACTAAATTAATTCATAAACCCTAAGTACGTAGATTAAAAAACTAAATTAATTCAAAGTTTATAATTACAGGAAATAAGTATAACAATTGACAAGACTTTATAAACTGTTAATCATTATTCTATTACATAGATCTACTCACAAGAATTTTAAAAAGTATTTATTTTCTATAATCCGAGCAAGATACAATTTACTATGAATTTACAAAAAGAAATAGCTAAAACTCTCTCTCTTGCCCTAGCTATGAACCCTAACCCTAACCCTAGATTTAGAGCACCTCCAATACAAGAATTGAACCAAAGAATCACTAAAAAAATAGCGGCAACGACACTAACTAACCTTTTGGAAGTTTCTCACCAAAGAAATGAAGTTCAAAACCTCCCCCCCTTGGAATCGCCACTTCTCTGTCCGCCACTGTGCACACAGCACGGGAGTAACTATTCTTGTCTGGAGGTGGACGAAGGGAATTTATAGCAGCATTAACACAGGCGGTTGGTAAGGAGGACCGCCTGTGTAAAACAATTTACACAGGCGTCTCTCCTATCTCTACCGCCTGTGTAAATACCTGTATTTACACAGGTGGTTTATAATGTCAGCCGCCTGTGTAAATTGTGTAAATACCATTTACACAGGCGGCTGACATTATAAACCAGGCGGTTCTCTTGCTGGGCCCACCCTATTGTTTATACTAGCGTCATGAAATTGTGAACCGCCTGTGAAAAAAAACAACGTGCCAGCAAAAATGATTTTTGTAGTAGTGGGAGTTGGACCTCTTAAAAATAAGGCCAAGTCCTGACGTCCCATGGATATACCGAAGTATCCTTTTGACTGTTTCCACTGAACCGTCGTAGGAGCATGAAGAAATTGACATACTTATCCACAACAAATGAAATATCTGGATGTCTACCGCGCCTATCGTGTAATGCAATAATGTGCATTTCAGTCTGGCTTTTCGCGTGTAAGCACCGATTTGAACATGGATCATGAACAGAATTGTTGGGACTTGCTCCCTAATTAGTAGACACAAGAGTAGAATCATATTGATCATGTAAAATTGCATCCGATCCCCAAAGTTATAATCTGGATTCAAGAAAACATCAGGGAGTACGGAAAGCTTGGCACGAAGTCGTGCCCCAACATTAAAATGGAGGTGTGCAAAGGGGAATACATGTTCATCAAAAACGACATCTCGTGAAATATACACGCGCCCAACAGAGGGATCAAGGCACTTAAATCCCTTATGAATATTGCTATTCCCAAGGAATACACACTGCTTAAATCCAAATTGGAGTTTTCTTGTGTTATATGGCCTCAAATTTGGCCAACATGAATAGCCGAAAGGACCTTAGAAGGGAGTAATCAGGTGGACTCTTGAGCAAATGTTCATAGGGTGTTTCATTTTGAATAACTTTGGAAGGTAGCCTATTGATGAGGAACACTGCAGTAGCAAAAGCCACTACTACAAAAATCATTTTTGTTGGCACGTTGTTTTTTTTCCACAGGCGGTTCACAATTTCATGACGCCAGTACAAAAAATAGGGTGGGCCCAGCAAGAGAACCGCCTGTGTAAAACCATTTACACATGCGGCTGACATTATAAACCGCCTGTGTACATACTTGTACAGTTAATTTTTTTGATTTTTGTAAACGACCTCTGATGAAAAAACTTTGTACATGAAAGTTGTAGATCTCGAAAAGTTATAAAACTTTGTAGTTCACAACGTTTTCATTTGAAATCATCTTGTCATTGAAAATTACGTTTGAATGTGTAAAATTTGAAATTTAAATTTTTATAAACGACCTCGGATGAAAAAACTTGCTACATGAAAGTTGTAGGTTTCGAAAAGTTATGAAACTTTGTAGTTCACAACTTTTTTATTTGAATTCGTTTATTGGCTCAAACAATCAATTTACACTCGGTTTAGTATAGAATATGAAGAAGTACTAACGAATCTAGACACAAGTGAGTCATGGGTGGAGTGGTAGAGGAGGTACCGCGCGAGGGTGAGGTCTCAGGTTCGAATCCCCGGAGGAGCGCGTTCACGAATTTTACGCGAAAAATTGCGCGACTTGCGACTGTACTGTGGGCCGATTAGTACTGACCCCTAGTACAGGAGGTGGACTTGAGCGCCTGTATAAATGCCTCTACCACCGCCTCTAAAAATGTTTTCTGTACTAGCTTCATCCCAAAATTTAACGGCATGGAAGCATGAGCAAGAAAAGAGAGAGGCCAACTTATACTATATGACGAAGTTTACGCTCGGCAGATCCGTTTTGCTGAACTGCATAGGGACACGAGACATGATGATCAATATCTACAAGCCTAAAAAGGAATTCAAGGATTAATATTTGCCATCCCAATCCGTTTGCATGCCTAAAATTTTGCAATCAACTTGTCTCTCAACGAGATGTTGGAAATCATGAAAGCATTGAAAAACATCCGACTTGTGACGCAATAAATAAATCCAACTATACTTGGGTAGTCATCGATGAAACTGACATAATATGTTTTGCGACCAACGGAGGAGAGGGACGGACCCCATACATCTGAGTACACAAGATTAAGAGGACTAGTAGAGACGCTAGTGGTTCTAGGGTATGGGAGTTTGATAACACAATTACCAAGATTGTCACATCAACTTTTGTGTTGGTAACTGTGACAGCGAGTTTCATACATCAAACTCCCTCTATTTCTCTTTTCAAAAATAAGATGCCAAGTTTGCAAATTTTCTAATGCGTCACTATATTAAATGAGAACAAAAATTCTTTAAAACCTCCACTAAGACTTGTAGTTGCAGTTTCATTTGCATTAAGTAGGTTGGCATATGAGTGTCTTTATTATGACAAGACACTATATGTAAGAAGAGAGAAGAAAAAAAACTTAGATTGCGGGGGATAGCATTACCCGATCATTTGGTTTAAGGTTAAGGACTCACCCGTTCGAGAAAACCTCTTAACCTCGTACCTCGCCCGCACATAGAGCTTCTTACCTTATGAGTGTGCCAGTATTATAAACCTGTGCTTTGGGTAATGCAGGTCAGCCAAGAGTTTTTTTACCTCTGACACTACAATTCGGCCCCGTCGGGGACAAAATCCAGGTCGCGAGGGTGCCCCCAGAGTGTTTGACTAGCCGGTATAGCATCCGTTGGCAAAATAGAGAAGAAATTAGTTTCGTAAACTCTCTTGCACGATTACCAACCCTATCTAAGTCATTAATTCAAATGTCTATGAAACCATATAATGAAACATTGAGAGTGGGTGTTTCACCCAAGTTTCATTTCATATGACATGACTGCTTTAGAAACAATGCCACGAAACTTACACTACTAGAGAACAGACCTTTCGTCGATGTCCTAAATGAGCTTTAGTCTCGAAATTTTTTACGTTCGGGGCTAATAGACCATTAGTCCCGGTTCGTAACACCAACCGGGACTAAAAAATCTCTTTTAATCCTGGTTTCTGTTACCAACCGAAAGTATAGGTCCAGAACATTTAGCCTCATGGGTTCGAATCTCAGGGTGCAGTTGGGTGAGAGTCTTTATTTTATTTAACTGGTTGGACCTTTAGTCCCGGTTCGTGGCAACCGGGACTAAAGGAAAATACCTTTAGTCCCGGATTAGTAGTCCCGGTTGGGAAAACCGGGGCTAAAGGCCCTTCCCAACCGGGGCTAAAAGGCCCTTTGTGTAGTAGTGTTACCGCTAAGATTGGCCTCAGAAAAATCCCTGAACTTACAAATAGCAATTTAAACACATAATGCTCAGAAAATTAAATAGGTTGGGGTCATCTCAAGATGGAGACACACCACACCGCACAGTGTTCACTACTGTTTGGTTTATGGTCATGGGCTCCTTGCCACCCAGCTGGGAGAGCTTCAGGCACTTATTTGGATATCAGGTACTAAAAATTGAGCGACTTGGTGAGGAGCAATGAAATTTTTCCTGCTGCGAAACCGAACAGGCCATAGAGCACATCTGCATATGAATGGCTTGGGTAGTGAGGCTGGGTGCCTATATATACACCCAGTCACCCAAACTAGCTAGCCTGACAGACCATAAAGCTAACTGCTACCGAGCTCTTCTAGGAAAAAGCCAGCCTGAAAAAACTGGTAGCCATGACACAGGTGCTCGTGCTCCGGCTTCTCCTTTCTCCACTACTTGTGACAATAGCGCTGCTGCTGTCCACAGCGTCTGTCTGCAGCATGGCTGCTTCGTCACCCTTGCCGGCTCCACACTGCCCTAGCAAGTGCGGCAGCATAGAGATCCCCTACCCATTTGGCATCGGCGCCGATTGCGCTTGGCAAGGTGGGGATGACGACTTCACGGTTGCTTGCAACCATAGTTCCCACCCTCCAAGGCCATACACTGGCAACATCGAGATTACAAGCATCTCGGTGGAGACCGGTGAGATGCATGTCTATGCAATCGTTGGGTCTGTCTGCTACAACTCGTCCAACACCACCGATTTCAACCAAGGGTTCGTCGGCTGGACTCTCGTCCCTCCTTTTGTGATATCGCCTACAGAAAATGTCTTCACGGCCATCGGCTGTGATGCACTGGCGTTGCTGCAAGGTGGCTCCGATGGGAGCTACTTCACCGGCTGCATCACCACCTGCGTGAGCATAGAGGAATCGGCTCCAGACGGAGACCCTTGCACGGGTCTTGGCTGCTGCCAGAACTCAATCCCGGGCAACCTTAGCACCATAGAGGTTGGCTGGAACACCAATAACAACACCGCCGTTAGTAATCCTGCGTGGGAGTACAGCCCCTGTAAACATGCCTTCGTGGCGGAGAAAGACTGGTACGTATAAATGATATATACAGATCCAAAATACTCTCTCCGTCCCATTAGAAGTGTCGTTTGAAAACCGTGGCTGTGAGGGAAACACGGTTATATATATATAAATATTCGTGTTTGATTTCAGGTACAACTTCAGCCGGCAAGACCTCAAAGGCAAGGGAAACACCAGCTTCGGCAATAGAGTTGGAGACAGAAGTGCCCCGTTGGTTCTTGATTGGGCCATCAGGGGTAATGGATCTTGCAAGGCGATGGTGCCGGGCACCAGTGGGGTGTCAGGTAAACTGACGGCTCCCGCGTGTGCAAGCGCACACAGCTACTGCCAAGATCTCCACGCCACTCGAGGGGGTGGCTACCTATGCAAGTGCTCAAAGGGATACATGGGCAATCCATACATCATCAACGGCTGCACAAGTCAGTTTTTAGATCTTGACGCGATGTCTCTTATAGTATACTAGTCCATAAAACTAATTAAAAAGTTCAAAATAAATTATTTTTTTATTTTCTGACATAATAGGCATAATAGATATTATCAGCCTGTTCGTTTGGCTTATCAGCCGGCTTATTAGTCACCGAAACAGTGTTTTTCTCTCACAGAAAAACAACAAAAACAGCATCAGCCTGGCTTATCAGCCAAAAAACGGCCAAGCGAACAACATCTGTGTTGTCGATCTATATCTAGTTATCATGAACTCACTAATTATTGTTCTCAAAAAACTGATCTATTTAACTTTTTCATCCATATTATGAGCATATCTTGAATATGCATATAGCTGGCATAAACCATGATTGTTTTTGTTGCGTCCCAAATCTTATGACGTACAGAATTTAATCTTTGATTTTTCAAGTTTTGAAATGGAGATTTCAAGCCTTAAACAAATTTATATGAAAAACTTTAAACTACAAAGTTTTAGATCTCATTAATATCTATAATTTTTATTTTGATCTTTTTTCTATCAATTGGGAGAACTTTAAAAAAGTATCAGTTTTAAAATTATTTATCTTATATGTGAAGAAAAATAACAAATCCTGTTATTGGGTAAACTGGACAAACTCAAATATTGGGTGAGTAAATTGAACCAAATATTAGTTTTTGGGCTAATCTGGACCAATGTCAAACTTGAAGGGAGTAATTTGGACTTTTTCCTTCCAAGCATCAGATAAATCAATTGTGTACTAGCAAATAAAAAAAATCTGGATTTTGAGATTTTTCTTGTATATATATTTGGTGAACTGACTGAGATATTATTTTAAATTACTATACAGATATCAATGAGTGTAATGAAGTTCAACAAACAAATAGCACAAGGTATGGTCCTTGTGGCCCCAACAGCACATGCAAGGATACAAACGGAGATTATATTTGCAAATGCAAATTCAACCGCAAAGGAGATGGTAGAAGTGCAGAGGGATGTGATCATTATGTACTTTCGCCATATGCTATAGCTGCCATAGGTGAGATTCACTAAATGACACGCTCCTATTTTTTTGGGATCAACGCTCCTTTATCTCCTCAATTACACAGTTTGGTAAGAGTTTAGTGAATGGAAGAGTAACTATATTGGTTGCGAATGTGAGGCATATATAAAAACATACTATATTCGCAACCAAATTAAATGTGATTATATTTGGAAACTATGTTTACTTCCAAAAAACATACTATATGCATATTGAAAACTACTATATATAGAGTCAACATCTAATAATACTAGATGTAATTTGAAATTTAAGTCCATGGACATAACGGTAACAGTTGGTTTTCAATGATTTGTTGACTACAAAATTTACGTGAGAAGAATATCGTCATTGTTGGTTTCATACTGACTAAGCATTTTCACTTCTGGTTGCGAATGTCAGGCCTCTATAAAAAACATGTTACCATTGATATGTTGTTTCAAATTTAATTCATATGTGAGTTGACTGGTTGAAAATGTTTGTTTTATGTGCAGCAATAGCTGTTGCCATTATCCTAGCATGTTTCGCTGTTATTTTGCTTCAGAAAAGAAATCACAGGAAACTTTTCAACAAAAATGGTGGAAAGATACTGAAGGCTCATGGTATAAACCATGTACTCTGAAAGTGAACTGAAGAACATCACCAAGCACCGTAAACGCCTTGGAGGAGGGAACTTTGGTATAGTCTACGAGGGTAGAATCGATGGTGCCCAAGACCAGCTGGTTGCTGTAAAATACTCAGTGGTGACCAGCAGTGTGGCGCGCCGATGGCAAAAGATGATCCAACCAGTCGTGCACCGGCAGGAGCAGGAAGATGATGGTGGATTTGTCAATGAGATCATCTTCCAGTTCAAGATCAAGCATACAAATGTGGTCAGACTCATTGGGTGCTGTTTAGAGACGGATGTTCCCATATTGGTCTTCGAGTTCGTCTCCAACGGAAGCTTACATGACAAGCTTCATGATGGCAACAAACGGTGTGCTCTGTCACTGCTGAAGCGCGTTGACATTGCTATTGGGTCTGCAGAAGCTCTCTCCCACATCCACTCTCACGGTGATCATCACTTCCATGGCGATGTCAAGCCCGACAACATCCTCCTTGATGATGATCTCAATCCGAAGGTCTCCGACTTTGGTTCATCCAAGCTCCTGTCATCGTTCCACAGTTACTATAAGGGCATCGTGGCTGCAGATCAGAAATACTTAGATCCAGTTTATTTGGAGACCAACCATTTCACGGTGAAGAGCGACGTCTATAGTTTTGGTATAGTGCTTCTGGAGCTCATCACGAGGAAAACAGCCAGGTATGACGTGAATAGAAGTCTCCACTTCGACTTCCTCAAGTGCTTCAAGGAGGAGGGTAGTGGAAGAAAGATGTACGATAGGGAAGTCTGCTCAGGTGATGATGCTCAGTCTCAATGTAACATGCAGTGCCTCGACATGATCGGTGCGCTGGCTGTTAGATGTCTCAAGGTCGAAGACTCGGATGAGAGACCAACCATGGCAGAGGTGGTTGAGGAGCTTAAGGTGGTGAAGGAAATGGCCTGTGGAGGCTCATCATCCTCTGAGTCGAGTTGAAGGGCAGGCACGCAGAGATGCATGAATGGTCAGCACTTGAGCCTAGCTAGCAAAGTTATGTTTTTACCCGTATGTATATCAACGTCCATTGTTATAGTCGTGCACTTACAATTTAGTACGAGTTATGCATTTGTTGGAGTGACACTAATTATTAAGCTGCATGTAATTGTGTGTTTTGTTTTTCAAAATAGTACCTATTGAGGGAGTGAGACTATGTGGGTTCACGTATATATATACCTCCTCAAACAATCGTATGCTAATTCAAGCTGTCTAAAGAAATAGTAACAAATATATTATCCTACTAGTTAATTATATTGGACAAAGGAAACAAAGTCCTAAGATTATTACTTTAAAAGCCCGAATGTTAGCAGAGTAATATAGTACCAAAAAATAAATAACCATCTAATGTAGATTGAATGAAAAGACTTTAACTTGTTCAAACATAAGAATATGGATTTGCAATGATAGAGAAAACCAACATATAGTTTCGAGGAACCAAACAATTTGAACTTTGACTAATAAAGTTATATAAAAACGTACTAACATTCATGATACATAATATAATTACCACTAGATTATTAATTACGAAATATATATTCATAGTAAATTTTATCCGAGGCACAAGTGTTAATACTATTAACTGTAAACTTATTATGAATGTTTGTCACAGAAGACTTTAACTGGACACAAACACACACTAGTACAAAAAGTGACTATACAGGCGGTTCAGAAGCCATTTTTACAGGCGTTTTTCCGAACCGTCAGCACTGGGGGCCTGGCGGTTTTTTCCGGACCGCCCGCTCGTCTCCGTCTCAAGTCGCAAGTCGCAAGTCACGCATTTTTTCGCGTAAAAATCGCGAAGGCGCTCCGGCCGGGATTCGAACCTGAGACCTCACCCTCGCGTGGTACCTCCTCTACCACTCCATCCATGACTCACTTGTGTCCAGATTCGGTAGTACTTCCTCATATTCTATACTAAACCGAATGTAAAATGATTGTTTGAGCAACTAAACGAATTCACGTGAAAAGGTTGTGAACTACAAAGTTTCATAACTTTTCGAATCTACAACTTTCATGTAAAAGTTTTTCCAGCCGAGGTCGTTTACAAAAATCAAAAAAATCCGAGGACGATTTCTACCGGCGGTTGTCTTAACGAACCGCATCGATTTCTACAAGCGGTTGTCTTAAGGAACCGCCTGTAGAAATGACCCATTTATACAGGCGGATTTGTTAAGTAAACCACCTATAGAAATCGATTTCTACAGGCGGTTCGGAGCTGTTCGCAACCATTTTTTCAGTACAGGCGGCGTGAAAACTGAAACCGCCTGTGCTATTTTTTAGGGGCGCCAGCTAAAACCGTTTTTCTACTAGTGACAACACGTGTAATTCAATTTGCAAATATAATATATTATTTTTTCTAAGAAAATTTTTTAAATCTTTAATTTTTAGCAGAAGAAAAATCTTAAAAGCTAAGTCTATTTCACCCTTTGTAGTTCACTTGTTTCATGTGATTTGAGATTTCAAGCCGCTGGCCACAGCCCCATCTTTGCTGGGCCTTAATATCACGGTCAGAGACTGGCCGGCCCGACGTGTGTCTTGTCCTCCCAGACCAACACCATGTTCAATTCCCTACCATTTCTCTGCACCTTCGTTCTCAATCAGCACGCTAGACATGGGTGAGTTGCTAGCGGGCATCTCGGATGATGCAGAGTACGTAGTTGCTGTGCTGCTATATATCTTCATCTTAACTTTTTTTTTTAGTCCTTATTAATATATATGCTCGATCGATCTCTTTCTGGTTGCTTTAGCTGCTCCTTTAATATTTTGAGGCTTTGAGCCTAAAAGCCCAGGGTAACTAGCTTTTGGCTGTGTATTATTATTACCCCAATCGGATATATATAGAGGCAGGATTTCGTGTCATTTATCTAAAATTTTTTTATGAGTAAAAACCTACAAACAAGACGAACATACAATAGTGTCTATATAAAGTACAGAAGAATCAACAACGTCTTGTGTGTCGTAGAGTCATGTCGCTTGACGCAAAAAGGAGCGTAGCGGTACACCAGTCACCATCACCCTAGCTTGCTGGCCAGTGGTGGAGAGGGACGACCGAGACTTGGAGTCAAGTCACCGGCGGATCGAGCACTAAATTTTTGCCAATGGTGTGTCACGTACTATACGTCAGTATGTGGTGATGTCACATCCAATTTCAAGGACGAAATAGGATACATAACATTATGTGTACCTCAGAAGCAATCCACACATAAGTCCACAAATTACGTAGTAGTATCATAAAGTTTAATACATAGCCTACATAAATCCATTACATAAATAAATAAAACAAACGGAAGATACATCTAGCTCTCATGGAACTCCATATCACAGGGAAGGTCAACTGGTTGACCAAGCTTAGAAATCTTCAGGATAGTCCTCATAGCCTCATGCTTCTGTTACCCATTCGGGATTTTTATCCAATTGATTGAAAAGTAAAACAAGTGTAATTACTCTTCGTACTTAGCAAGCTAACATGGGGTCATGAAGCTCAAAAAGGTTGACACTGGCTTACTGCGTTTAGCATTTTTAGTTAGTCAAACTTTTATTATTAAGTAACATCAAGTTATGCTTAAGCCCGAAATTATCCCACTTATATCATTGCCAAAGTTAAGAGAAACATATACATCATCATTATAGTGGCAACAGGAACATAAAGATTGATCAAGTTCATTATAGTGTGGCCGCTCGTATCCGTGAGCACGGCTGATATATCAGTTTTTAACACTCTGCAGAGGCTGTACATCTTTACCCATGAGTCGTGATGCCCCGAATGCCCGGGTTAATTACTCCCATAAACACTGCCAAGGTGAGTGGGCGGGCTTCACTATGAAACCTTTCATAGTATCTCGTCTAACAAGATTAGGGCCGCTAGGATTGGCAAGGGGCGATAGAGCCCCCCTTCCGGGTAGCATAAAGACCGCAGCCTACGCTCAAACCCGGACAGAGGCCACACTATAACCAGCTCGGCAAGAGCCTAATGCGCCTTTTCGGGTAACCGCTAACGAGCTAGAAAAGAGCCAATTATTGAGTTAAAGCTAGAGCCATGTAGCTTTCACAGTTGCACTGTCAGTCCCAGCTTTTGTCAACAGTGAGTTGTTATAAAAGGTTATGTTCCAACTGCCATAAACAGGTTCACCAATTCATTCAAAGCATTAAAACATTCAGCAGGGATCATGTATCATTTCATATTGCACTAGACATCTACCCATATGCATAACCCATAGGACACAAGGTAAAGGATTTCAATACTATGGAAATATACTACGGGTATCAAAATTAAACACATGCATATGAAATCATGATTATGGTGAATAGGATAACAAGGTAGGTCCCATGCTATACTTGCTTTGGTTCTCAAATTCCTGCTGGTCCTGCTGCTGGTCAAAGAACTTCTGGTCACAACCAAACTCCTCGTCGTCTGAACTCGATCACGACATTGCAACAACACACAATCCAATTGCATACATACAAAGCAAACAAGGATACTTATTAGAACAGTACACTAATAACAGTAAACAGAAATGAAAGGTTTGTAAAAAGTACTATGCACTGCTACGAACAATTCAACTCAAATTTCACGAAAAACGGATGTAAAACGCGAAAGATATGAATTAAACTAGTTCTCCAAAAGCATTTTCATTAATTAAAACTAATCTCGAAATTTAAATGTTTCAACCAGGATTAACAGAGGGTTTAACATGTAGAGAATTTCATCATGAATCTAACGCAACTTGAATCGTTCAAATCGGAGTTAAAATGCAACTTTTATAAGCTTTTGAAAATGAGAGGTAAATCTGAAATTAATTTGAAATGGATTTGAAATAAACGAATTTCATTTTCTCTGAAATTGAAAACAG
This sequence comes from Microstegium vimineum, assembly GCA_022036555.1. Lineage (NCBI taxonomy): Eukaryota > Viridiplantae > Streptophyta > Magnoliopsida > Poales > Poaceae > Microstegium > Microstegium vimineum. The sequence continues at coordinate 4,720,334 of CM039133.1, forward strand.
CCGAGGACTGCAGGTTTAGCATGAAGTATTCCAGGGACTCTTTAGCAAAAAGGCCGGCGAAGGGGTATGTTCTATTCTGGATCGCTGATCTTGCGATGAACAGCAGAAATTAGAAGGAGGAGGGAGAGACAGACCAGCTGGCCGGAGAAGATGACCAGCGCGACGGAGCGGCCATTGCTGGCGACGAGGAGGTCACCGGAGTTCACAGACAAGACGATTTCGGCCACGGTTTTGCAAACCAAGAGCATGGGGAGATAGAGGAGAGCGAGGCGAATGCGATGGTGCTCTCAGATGAACTCAGGGAGGTTAGCAGAGGCAGCGCGACGGCGCGCTTTGGTCGGCGGCGTGCTGCGCTCACGGAACGGGTTCTAGGGGCCCTGAATCGCTGAGCTGAGGGCATGGGGAGGAAGAGGAGACCAACGCGATCTCGGCAGTGGCACTAATCGAACGCAGCGCGGGGGAGAAAGACGGCCGCCGCGAACACCACTGCCGGCGGCATACGGTTCATGCGGGTAGAGCAGTTAGGTCACCGATTCGCCAAATTAAGGGTTCAGGAAGGGATAGAGGGGTGAGGCGAAGCTTACTGAGACGACGTAGAAGGTCGAGACGTCTCTGGACAGGCGGTCGACGGTATAGCAAACGGCAGTGGCGCGGCTTCCGTCGTCGTGGTCACTGCGGCAACGCACAAGAAAAAATTGAGGACGAGGTTAAGCTCTGGATGCCCGCAGGAGGATCGTGGAATCGGAGCGGGGCTTACCAAAGCAAGGAATGAAAATGAGAGCTCTAGAGACGGCCGGCATCGAGCGAAGTCTGCGGCGACGGCTTGCTCTGTGAAACCGACGAGGTCAAAAAGGAGGATTCAAGGCAAAATTTGCTGGAAGAAGGCCTTGCGTAGGTACTTACGTCTCCGATGGGCTCGATTCCGGGGCTAATTCCGACGGCTCTGCGTTGGTCGCCGCGGCGGAGCTCTGCGGTGCGGGAGAACAGAGGGGCGAGGAAGGGAATACCGAGGGCAGCGCTCCACTTTGAAACGCTGGAGAGGGATGTACGGGGTGTGCGGGGTCGTTGCGGAGTCAAGGCGAGTCGTGGGGACGTGGGAGCGGAGCCACGAGCGGACGGTTGTGGCTCTCGGTATCGCACCTTCGAACAGAGCGGGAGGAAGGGGATGGCTCCGACAAGTGGGGCCGAGCGCCAGAGAGAGAAAAGAGGGAGTTGGGGAGCTCAGTGGCTGACTCGCGGGGCCAGCCGGTCAGCCGGGAGAGGCGCTGCGCAATGCGCAACTGGGCCGGCCTGCTGGGCTGCGCCGAGTGAAAAAAAAGAGAGAGAGAGTGCGGGGCTGGATTGGGCCTTCGGGCTAGAAACAGGAAAGGGAGGGAGAGGAAGAGATATTCTTTTCCTTTTTCTTTTCTTTTTCAAAACCTTTTTCAAAACAAATTTGAATTCTTTTAAACCTTGGTTTTGCAACTCAATCATCACAATAAAAATATGCAACAGCATGTATACACATTCATGTTACTAATCTAAGAGTTGATTTTAACTCAATAAAACATCTTATTTCTTAAATTATATGCTCACTCAATTTACGGATAAATCATTTTTAGCTATTTCAAATGCTAGCAATATTTTGGGTGTTACAGGTGACCTGTTGGCAATATATATAATGCACCAAGGATCACATGAAACGAGAGCGGATGAATCTGAAGAGCGCTGGATCGCAATAATTATCCATATGCATCCAATTCCAAACGGTCTCTGAGAGTGTTGTGAATTTTAGGTACCCATGTACAATTGTTTTCTAAAACCAGTTAAGACCTAAGAATAAACTGGACTGGACGACGCCAGGCACTATTTTGATCTTCTCCTAAGAAAAATAAGAATAAAGGTGAGAAATAAGAATGAGATTCAAACACTTTCCTTCTAAAAGCTCCAAGTTTTCCAACTCCTAAAGATATATTAGGAGGAAAAAAATACGGCTATTTCCAACGGTTCCTAATATTTCACTTTAAAAATCCAATCATGGTCCCACTTGGCAAATTATGACAAAATGGCACACTATATGAAATGGCCCGCGCCCTTCTCCCTGTGCTCGCTCTACGTGGCGCTGGACGATCGTCTCGGCTTGCCCAACTGCGCGGCGCTTCCCACCGCCGCACTCCTGGCTCCCGCTGCTGCTCGGCGGTCCAGCTGGTGCGGGTGGTGGCGACGAACAGCCTAGCCATCTTGTAACGTGAAGAAGGCGCGGGAAGGAGAAAACCACGGCAAAAAAAACAAAATAAAGAACTGTGCGGGAAGAAGAGGACGCGCGGGAACGCCGTATCAGCGCCAAGGAGGAGCCGCGCAGAGTTAGGTGGAACCGGGGCAGGTTTCCCAGCTCCGTAAATTCTAGGAGCAAGCATTAGGAGTTGTTAGAGATGAGTTTTTTCTCATCTTTCTAAAAACAAAGATTATAGGAGAATATTTAGTGAACTCTAGGAGATGCTCTAAGAACGAACCATCTACCATAAACCTTCTATTTGGAGACCTTCTATTGCGTAATGGTAAAAACCACGTTAATAACGAGATCAAAATGCATCTTTTTTTTCATTATCAAGAAATGTATATTCTAAGGGTTTATTTGACAGCACTCCTCCGCTATGCTCCCCACGAGAATATGTGGAGCGACGCCAAGCAATAGAATTTTTCTATTTTTAATTAATTCTATTTAGTTGAAAAATCTCTTTTTTTTTAGAGTACATAGTACAACGTAGACACTCAACACGCACGCACACTCGCCCTACGAACACATTATTGGTAGGCCAGCCTGCAGAATCTATAGAAGTATGTTTGCTCAAAATAATCATCAGTTTAAATGCTCAGCTATCTTGTGTAATATGAAAGCCATCTTATTTTTACTAAATCAACATGAATGTGCTAAAAAAAGACCAATCGTACAGAGGTTGCTAGTATTATCTTAAGCTATCTTTAAATGGTGATCAATATCCACGGTATCATTACATAAAAAAGATAAACCAAAATGCCTTTGTACTAAGGACATTAATTATAAAGGACAACTATATTTGTCACTCCTTAATAAACATTTAAGGCATCAAAGTATACTACTGCTAGTGCACAAGTTTTTGGGGGGAGGGAGGGAGAATATTATGAACAATATAAACAACCTCAATTTGAGCATAAATATGTGAAAGTGTATCAAGACACGAAACGGAGGACTCAGCAGTATGGGATGACAGGATGTGATAATATTAAGGTTAAGCATAGTGGCGTTCTCGTGTGAGATAGACAAAACACAAATTGTGTAACTAACAATTTCCAGTTGGTGGATTAAACAGAAAAGAAGCGAACAGTACCACGTAGCCCTCGCCTAGCTTGTCCTGTCTTGTCTTGTCTCTCATTCGAAAGATCTGAAGAAGCTGATGATTTTCGTGGTTCCTGAAACAACAGCGAAAAAGCAACTCTTCTTTATAGACATCGGATACAACTGACATTGGCATGGCTGGTCGCCGTCAATTCACTCGCCAAATTAAAGGCTCAGTCGGCTCTTGGATTGGTCAACAGGCCAACCTGGAGTTCCAAGCAACAGATATATTCCGGAAGAGTGCCTAGAGCAGCCGGTAAAGTCTCCAAGGGTGGAGCTGCCGGTCCGGGGTTCCAACCCCGGCTCCCCACGCTGGCCTCTAGGAAGGCCGCGCCCAAGGTGGCGCTTTTCAAAAAAAAAAAAGCAACAGATATATTCGATGCACGAGCTTCACAGTAAAAACAGCATCTGCTTGGACTTAAATCATCATCACAAAATTGACTTGGCCCGGTTTATATCCAAAACTCTACGCACTATTTATATCTCATCCAAAACTCTAGGCACTATCACATCAAATATTTGGACCTATGCACGGAGCATTAAATATAATTTAAAAAATATTAATTCCAAAGTTTACATGTATATTGTGAGACGAATCTTGTAAGTCTAATTAATCTATAATTAGACAGTAATTGCTAGTAACAAGTGTGTTAATAATAAATTAATTAGACTTAACAAATTCATCTTGCGGTTTACTAACTTTTTATTAGTATCTCCTGCGCAACCTATTGTGACGTCCGATATGACACCTAAAAACTTTAGACCCTAAACCTAAATACCCCCTACGTACCACTAGAGTTCGTAACACGAACCTGCTCAACTATTATGTCTAGAAGCAGCCATTTTATTGTTGCTAAATCAACATGAATGTGCTAAAAAAAGACCAATCATATAGGAATATATCCCATCTAGTAAAAATTATAGGTTGTTCTAGCTTCTCTAAGTACATCTAAAAGCATATCTTTCGCTATAACTATATCTATAAAAACGACCTAAAAAATTGGAGTAGTGTCCCTTGTCAGCTTTTTTCGACAAAGGATATTCAATATCCGGCCTCTAGCTCGGGGGATGTACACAACCAACAAATACAAAAAGAGATAGAAAAACAAAAGAAAGAAAAGTCAGTCTTATACAAGACCAGGACAATTATAGCAAAACGATAAATGCTTCTACCCTCTATTTGATTGACGAGAGGGCGTCCTTGGCTTGCTCTTGACGCCGCAACTGAGTCCCAAATGCCGCAGTGCAGGCATGGCTAGGAGCGGGTGTGCTTGTGTTGATGCCTTCAAGAAGGTAAATGACGTCCGCAGACGCCATCATCAACGAAAGGAAGAGGGAACTTCAGGGACGCCTCCAAGGGGAAAATGACGTTGATTGCGTCATCGCCGTCGGCCCAGCACCGCCAAGCAGCGTTTTCACCCGTATTCCAATATCCTGCAAGGCACATCCAAGCCGAACCTACATACGAAGATGCCAGAGATGATCGGCAGGGTCTTCACCAGCTACAGTGAGGCAGCAGAAAAACAGGGGACGACGATGTCCTTTGATGTTGACGTCGGAGCCGATTTACGGGCCACCTGGAGCGACGTGGTCTGTGGGAGGGCGGGTTGGACGGCTTGTCGAGATGGTCGGTGCCAACACTGCCATCCCCATCCGGTGCCCGGGGATCCAGATCGACCCCCAAGCCGCCGCCTGGGGAAAGTCCCTGACCTCAGGCAAACGTCCGCCCAAGTCCGCATTGTCGGAGCACCACCCGCACCGAGAAGGGGCAGCACAGGGCAGCAGCCGGCGGAGAGGTACGGCGGCCGTCATTCGTCCATCCATCAATCGATGGAGAGAACGGTGCCGCCGTCCGCGTCGCCTAGCCCACCGGGGCGCGTGCCATATCGGCCGCCACCCGAGCAGGTCGCCACCTCGCAACACCGACGGGCGAATCACAGATCCGGTGGAGGAGAACTGGATCGGTCACGCCTCCTCCCGGTGGCCGCCGGCCCTGCCGCCGCCCTAGACCTTCCGCCGGTCGATCCGGACGCGGAAGGGCCAGGTCCTGACGCGGAGGTAACGGATCCAGTCGAGGAGGGGCCGGATCGGTCGCGCCTCTACCCAGGGACCACCAGTAACAGAGAAGAAGGGGGATGCAGGAGGCACGAAAGTGCACAGGAGGCCTAGGGAGGCGCGGACGGGGAACCTTTTGGGGCCCGCCGCTGGCCACCGCCGCCGCGTGCAGGGAGACCGCGACGGCGGCTGAAGAGGACGTGCGGAGGGCGGCTCTGGGCAGGCGGCGGCGGCTGCCCCCGAGTCGCCCGTCAGGGGCGACGCGAGGCTCCCCTAGTCAGCTAAGAGCATCTCCAACAACTCCTTAAAATTGACTTGTTATATCTTGAGTTATGACAAGTTGCTATTTTATTTGGCAAGTGGAAAAAGGATGTGTCTCCAACAAGTTGGTATTCTCACTTGTTAAAATTGAAAGAATAGGCTCACCTTTCTCCAAACCGGTACTGGGCCTTCCACGCACGTGACTTTTCACTTACCTGCGCGACGAATTGAGTACTGATCTCGCGTGCGTGGCCGCCGCCGCCGTTCGAGGCCGCAACGCTACTTCGGCCGGCACTTCACTGAACGAGGCCTGCAGTTTCCCTTGTATTATTTGGTTCAGTATGTACTCCGTATGTCTCATATGATTGGAGTGGAGTGGAGACCACGGACGGATCGGGGACGGCCGGCGCCGTGGCTTTTTTGTTATTCACACGTCCGGGGCGATACAAGTCCGGGGCGATATTTACCAAGTTGCTATCGAGTGCGGAGATTTACCAAGTCCGGGGCAATGTTTACCAAGTTGGTAAATATACCAAGTAGATTTAAGGAGTTGGAGAGGTGTTTTCGTGTTTTTTCCAAAAAAATAAGAATTAATACCAAGTAAATTTGAAGAGTTGTTGGAGATGCTCTAAGCCAACTCTCAATGTTTTCAGCCCAAAAATAGCACTCCCTGTACTGTTCGTGTTTAAATTAAACCTCTTCTTTCTTTCTTTCTTTCTTTTCTTTCTTTTTTCTTTCTTTCTTTCTTTTGCCACAGCAATACAAATTAATGCACACCCACATGCGGAGGGAGCTGCATGCATCAGATTCAGAAATAAGCCAAGGTAGGTATAAACTGCTGGTCAGCACATTATATATAGCAGACGTACTCTTTGCCTGTTACTCTAGTACTAGTAAGTACTAGAACCAAGCCATGGCAAACGTCCAGTGGATTCTCCTTGCTACCATTCTCATGGTTTCCAATCTGTTGCCACCTCCCGCGGTCGCCGCCAGCTCCAACAACAAGGCTACACCACCGGCGGTGATCGAAGGTCCGGAGCCAGGCTGCCTCCGCCGGTGCGGCGAGGTGGACGTTCCCTACCCATTCGGCATCGGCAACGACAAATGCTGTTCTTGGCAGGGGCAGTTCGGCCTCACATGTGACGAGATCTTTGTCCCTCCAAGACTGCTATACAATGCCGAAGTCCAGATCCTCAACATCTTGTTGGAAGCCGGTGAGATGCGCGTGGTTAGCCCCGTCTCTTATCTTTGCTACAACTCGTCCATTACAGTCGAATTTCACCGCGTCACGTCACTCAACGTCACCGGCTCACCATTCCTGCTCTCGAGCAAGCGCAACGTCTTCATGGCCATCGGATGCACCACGCTTGCATGGCTGGAGGCCGGGAGATACTTCACCAGCTGCATGACCTACTGCTCAAGCTTGCAAGATGCAGCTGACGACGGCGCCGAATGCACGGGGCTCGGCTGCTGCCAGACAACCATCCGTGGCAACCTTAGCTACATACAAGTCAAGCTGGCCGCCGGCGACGACAACCAAACTCTGCAAAATACTGCGTGGGAGTCCTGCAGCTGCAGTTACGCCTTCGTTTCTGAGAAAAACTGGTATGTATATATGCAACCAACCAACCCATACCGTGCATTTTAAGTTTTAGTATTATAGCTGCGAGCATCCCTAGAGATTTGCAAAAAAAAGACTAAGCTAAATTTACTTATTTATTAATTAGATATTCTCTAAAATAGGTTGGCAAAAAAACTACAAAAGTACACTCACAGACTCTGTAAAATCAAAAGGTTAGATAATTAGTGATGTAGGGTATTGAAAAATAGAGATCGAATGTGGGGAGCTACTAGATTTTGTATGTTGCAGTTGTACTAGTAGATGGCCATGTACTAAAAAACGATAATGAAAGCTTTGAAAAAAAAAATCCTTTCTCGAACTGCAAATGAAGTTCATTTTTTGGTTAAACTAAAAACTATATTTTATTTCCAAGACAACATGCAGGTAAAAAACTAATTGTTACTTGCAACACCGTCTATCACTGCTACAAAAATAATTTGTAGTAAAAGTCCACTTGCACATGAGGGTGCTCTTGGGCACCGACCCTGAAAATGCCGAGCCAGCCCTTAGCTACATACCTGCCTTTAAAAAAATAGTCAAATATATAGAGGCTCACTCGTAAGAAAGCTTGGCTGTATTGTCATCCTAAGGATATTGGCAGTGAGTGTGCTCAAGTTTGCTTTCAAAGGGCTGATATCAGATTTTACCCAAAGAAATTTGGAGTCTTTCCTTGCGGGAAAGTTTGACCCGGTGGCCTTCAACCCCTGAACATGCTCGGGTTGGAAGAGGACATCTAGCTCCTTGCCACCGACGCCATTGGTGCCTAGTAGTATGTTTGTTGTGTAATTACAACCATGTATGAGTCTGGTGAGGTTGTTTTGGTGTGAGTCTCGGTAACCTTTGGATTACCGTAACTTAACACTATTTGTAACTTAATCACTCTCTTCTTCTTAATGAAAAACGTGCTAATGCACGCTCTCGAAAAAAAGATATCTTCTAAGCAAATTGCTATCTATAGAGACGATAGAGCCTCTCAAGAGCTTTGCCTCTATATATAAATTAATGATAGCAGCACTTTTAAGATGCCTGCCGCAATAAACAGCTGTATAAAACATATTCATAACTCTCTTAGTATATAATCAGATGAACATAAGATTTATATATATCCTAATTATAGATCTCGACATGGTCTCTAACATTGTAGTTGATAGTTTTTGACTAGAAGTCTTTTAGAGTTCTAAATATATATATTTTTAAAATTGTTAGATTTTGAAACTCAAAATTTTGTATTAGGTACAACTTAAAAAACACATCTTAACGAATTAAGGTATTAGGGCATTCTCCGGAGTAACTCTGTATATAACATTGCTTTAGGTACAACTTCAGCCGGCAGGACCTCTCTAATGCTGTGAAAAATAGTTTTTCCAGCCGCTATGGAGTGGGAGATGAGACAAATGTCCCACTAGTACTTGACTGGGCCATCAGGGGTGGTGGGTCTTGTCCGCAGGACGGCGGCCGATCAACAGCTGTGGCCTGTGCCAGCACCCACAGCTACTGCGTCAATGCTACGCAAGAACCTGGGTACCTATGCAATTGTTCAGACGGATACAAGGGCAACCCCTACATCGACGACGGATGCAAAAGTTAGCCCACTTTTATTTTCCATGTATCTTCAGTTCTATCATTTGTGCTTGCAGTATAATTTGTGCCTCAATTCACTACTACAATAGTGTTGACACAAAAAGCGTCGGATGTGCGAACACCTCGGGCTTATACCCGAACTCGATATCCAAAGGTATGTCAGTCGATTTGACCAGTTAATCGACAAGGATGATAACTAGAACAAGATTGAACGAGACGACAACGATGCGCCCGGACGTCAAAGCTCAACTTGACCAAAACGCGGAACTCGTGATGTAGACGGAGATCTTGTAGATGCAGTCCGTCGAAATCGTAAGAACTCGTAGGTAAACTAGAACTAGTACGGTAAAAGTAGATGCTGGAAAAGTAGATAAAAGTAATAGATTTGTATTTTATTGATTGTATATTCTTTTACACCGCCCCTAGGCACATATTTATACTCCGGTAAAAGGAACCGTAAACAGACACAACTCATACCTAAACAGAACTCCTATTTTTAAGGAAAATAAAATGACTCGTGCAAGAGTCAGACTCAAACTATAATAATAATATTGGTATAAAATCACCAGTTTTCTTATCTATCCTCTTCACGATGATACTTTCCATCGGCAGACTCATTCAACCCATACTTTCCTAATATTATCATCGACATCTTCCTGCTGACGTTAGCTACATCATCTCGCATCCATCGGCAACATTCCCGATCGACAATGCTTTCCTGTTTCCATCGGCAATACCTCCAATCGTCATTCCTTCAATCATTTGCTTCCATCGGCAACATTCCCGATTGGCAATGCTTTCTTTTATCTCTTCAATCTCTTGTTTCCATCGGCAATCCCTCCTTATCGACAAACACATCTTTCACCCTTGACGCTTCTTCAATCAAATTTACCATCAGGGATTTCTTCTACCTCCATCGGTAACTTGACTGGTGGCACCTTGACGCCGATGAGGAACAACGTTTACCTTCTTACCGATCAACGCACTTGGTTCATTATTGACCCGTACGAAAAACGGTGTCAACACATGCCCCCCAATTTCGGAGTATAAAATATTTTATGCGCCGAAATTTGCTCTGTTGTAATCTTTTCCCTCCAAAAATGCTTGTACCATCATCTTGATTATCGCGCGTGAAAACTGCAAGTTATCAACAACTCCCGCAACTGTAGCACGAACTCTTCAATCACTGCGTAAATTCACCACGATATCCTTCCTTATCTCTGCTCAGGAAAAAGAAAACTCGGAAATACCCTTTAACCTAAGCCTATAAAGACCATCGTCCGTCTCTCTTTTACCCTAAGCTCACACTTTCACCTTCATCTCAACATCATCCAAAGAGCACTTTTCCAGCGGCGGTTCTCCTTTTTTTAGCAGGAAGCACGATCCCCGCAAGAACTCTGCTTCAATGGCGATCAACTTCACCGCTCCCACGGTAATCTCTCTTCTTTCCCTGTTGTATATACTGCAGTTTTATCCTTCCGCATTGCTTTTCAACCTCTTTTCCCTCTTTCTTTTTGCTTCTTTGGATCTAGGACATGTGCAACAAAATAGTGATCCCTACCGATCAAGAACATCTTTGCTGCCTAGGTCCAATGGGGAATACCGATCCGACCAATCTGATCAATGCAGAAACCAACCGCATCCCTTCAAATCTGAGCATTTTGATTTAGGGTTGTGGACCGATACCTTCCGTTCTTGGCCCAAACCCACTAAAGGGTGGAAGAATTGGTACCTCAGGATAGCAAGGTCACAGAGAGCCTACTGGTCAGAGCACAACATCGAGCAATGCATTAGGCTGTCCATTGCCGATATGGCCAAGAACGAGAACATGATGATCGCCGCCTCCTACTTCTGGTCCGATACAATGAATGCATTCCTTTTCAGACACGGACCGGCCACCCCCACGCTTGCCGATGTGCACATGCTCACGGGCCTTGATGTTTCTTCTGCTGATCCTACCACTCTATTCTGCAGGAAATCTGAGCGTCGGGTAAGTACCCGCAACATCGGTGGTTGGACTGGGTATATCCAAGAGTACCAGAAGAGCGGATCGGTAGCTCCAAGGGAGCATGCCACCTTCGTCAACATGTGGTTGGAGAAATTTGTCTTCTGTGGCAGAACAGTTGGCCCAATCAACATGTATCCCCCCGCAGCAGAGCTCTTAACCGATGGAGGATTTCCCCTTGGCCGATACCTCCTTGGCTTAGTCTACCGCCTTCTACATCAAGTATCAGAGAAGTTGTTGTTAGGCGAGCCCATCGGCAACCTCCGAGGTCCCTGGTGGTTCATCAACATGTGGCAACCTCCGAGGTCCCTGGTGAGCACCTCCTTTCTCAGGATTTGCTACACATCTAGATATTCATCCATGATGTGGAAAAAACGCATCACTTTCTATTACGTCTCTAAGGTGAAAACATCAGTGATGCAGATAAACACATCACGATGTAAACTCGATCATCAGTGATGAGTATATATATATATATATATATATATATATATATATATATATATATATATATATATATCGAAAACACATGACTGACGTAAACTCCTTAGCAACGCTTATACACAAAACATGTCGCTGATGTCAATTTACAAAAGAAAAAACAAATATCTACCATGGTCATATATACATGAGATATGACAGGATATAGATGGTACACTTGTCATTTCTGAACCTGCAAGATGTCAAATGGCACTTTGATTTAGTAAGTAGAAACATCGCTAAGCCACTCGGGCCAAAGGATCGATACATCTATCAAAAAGGTTCCAAGGTGTCATATCTTGTAGAGAGGTGGGAAGAGGATTGGGAGAATAACCACACACCAATTGTGGGGATGCCTTGATATACATACAGCCATTGTCTATACCGTATACAATACATTAGTTTTGTACAATAGTCCTCGTACCCACCCGCAGCCATAGTGGGAGGATCACAAATGCACAAACTGGTTCGAAAATCCAAAAACAGTAGGGAAGACCCTTGGTCATGATGTTGGCGAACTAGTGTGCCGAAGGGGCATGGATGACGCAAACTTATCCTAGAGTAACCTTGTCGCAGACGAAGTGGATGTTGATCTCGATATGCTTCGTATGTCTATGATGGAGGGGGTTGGCAGTCATGTAGACGATGATATCATTGTCGCTTTGGCCACAACATGGTACTCCATCTCGGCACTGGAGCGGTGCACTATAGTCTGGAACTTGGGGTACGAGGACACTAGATTATCACCGAAGAAACCGCAGAAGCCTAAGGTGGAGCGGAGTGTGTCAGGGCTGCCCACCTAGTTAGTGTCAGAGTAGGCAGTGAGTGAGCTAGCTGACGGAACAGTGCCAGGTGAAGACTAGTGGAGTGGGCCCTTGATGTACCAAAGAATGCTCTTGATCAGCCTGAGGTGTGGCTCACGGGGGGGGTCATGCATGAACAGGCACTCCTTCCGAACAACATAGGTCAAATCAGGCTGCGTCAAGGTGTGGTCCTAGAGGTCACCGGAGAGACTCTGGTAGTCTCTCCGGTACTTGGAAGTACACTTGGCGAAACTCTGGTACATGGAAGTACACTTGTGAAGTCGGTTGTTGGCTCAAGCATTATCTCGGGGTAGGATCAAGCTAGGACTAGCTAAGCTCGGGTTGTCGTCTGTTGGGAAACCGGGCGTTGGTTAGCACTTGAGACCCCAGAGGCCAAATGTGTGATGGGCTCAAACTCAACTCTATTAGAAGTATTTGCACAAGCCTACTGTCGGATACCTAGAAATAGGGTACCCAATTTACCGCACTCCGAAAAAAAATCACCCTCGGGGGATCTCCGCCCCGTCCGATCCTGGGCGACTTGATCACACTCGGGGGCTTCCCACCCCCAAGTCAACCAAGACCTCTACATCCCCTTGGAGGATCTTCGCCTCGCACGATCTAGGGTGACATCATCCGTGACGCCACCTATCCTCGGGGGCTCCTTCGCCTCGCCTGAGCCAAGGAGGCATCATCCGTGACATCATATACCCTTGGGGGCTCCTTCGCCTCGCCCCAGCCAAGGGGGCGCCATCCGTGACGTCGTCCATCCTCAGGGGTTCTTCTGCCTCGTCCGAGCCAGGACGACATCATCCATGACGTTTCCTTTCCCTCGGAGGTCTCATCGCTACCAGTGGACTGGGGTGTCCTAGCCCATATAGTCAAAAGGTCCACAGTGCCCTCCATCCTCAGGGATGGGGTTCAAGGCATGAGTCGCCATGCCTACCCCTATTTGCCCCATGCGGTACAAGGACCTGTGCTGCATAACCGACGACTTACGCGCACTACACCAGCGCCATACCTCCGACGGACACACGAACAGGGATTAGGGCCTCATCAGCCCTGTACGACGGAATGCGGGGGTGCTTGGCCCTGTGCGACCAGCCCCCGCCCATGCCCGGGTAAGGGAACAGCGGAGTTCCCGGTCTCCAGGCGCATGGCTACAACGTAACAAGGACGAACAGGACCCAGACATACGTCTACTGGCGCAATCTTCCTCAGGAAGGAAGACAGAAAGAAGACAAACTCCCCATGGCGACAGCCCAAGCCGGGCCACGTTCACTCCCTCTCTCTCCACTGTACTCCTCTGTAACACCCTAAAATTGAAATTAGAAATAGATGTGAATTTGAGTTAAATTTGATTTATTTTCAAATCATTTTGTGAAGCATAGAATTAAATAATTAAAACTAGAACTAAATATCATGTTAGGGTTCAACATGTTGTGATGCATCTCATGCCCCTACATTTTTCTTGTGTGGTGTGGATTTGCAAATCTTGAAAAGAATTTCAAAATCATTTTGGAAAATCAAATTTGAAAAAGAAAATAAAAAGAAAAAGGAAAAACTTCACCTCTCTCCTTTCTGGCCCAAGAGCCCAACTCGGCCTACCTCTCCCCCCCTTTTCCTTTCTCTTCACCGTGGCCCAACCCCTCCCTGTGGCCCAGTCCGACCGCGGCCTCCTTTCCCCATCTCTCGCGGACACCGCTGTCCCACCTGTCGGCGCCTCCCTTCTCTCTCTCCCTTTCACTGACAGCAGGGTCCCTCCTGTCAGCTCCTCCCCTCTCCTCTGTTCGTGTCCATCCCGGACTCCACCGCGACGTCGCGCCGCGCCGCGTCCAACCCGCGTCCGCGCTCCCCTCCGCGTCGGACTCTCCCACAGCCTCCTTTATATAGCGCCGCCCCTGCACCGTTAGTTCCCATCGCCTCGCACCGCCCTGCACGCACAAAAGCAGCGTCGCCATTGTCGCCGCTCTGCTCCGCCGTCGAGAAGCCGTTCCGCGCCTCTAGACGTTCCCAGCGCTTCGCCAAGCCGCGCATCGCCGTCGCGTAAGTGTCGAACACATGCCACCTCTCTTTTCTCCCTCTGTTGCGCTCTGTTGGACCACGTCGTCGTGCACCGAGGTTCCGCCGCCGCGGTTCACCGTCGTCGGACCTCCCCGTCCTTCTACGAGCCTCGGCTTTCCCCTAGTGGTGTTCGCCTTGGCCCCCTCTTGCTCACCGAGTAATTTCCCGGTCGGATTAGGTCGTCCGAGCCCTAACCGCCGTGCGTAGCGTGTCCGCTGCCGCTGTGCTATGTCGGCGGCATCTCCCGTTCGTCCCCGAGCCTCGTCGTGGCTCTGGACGAACTCGCGGCGTCATCCTCGACCTCCAGGTGTGATCGGATTCGAAAACCGTGCACTACAGCGCCCGACCGACCTCGCGCCGCCGTGCGCTAGCCGCCGGCCACGGCGCTCTGCCGTCCTCTGCCTCTGCTCTGGCCACAGCGCCGCCTCCTCCCTCCCCCTTCTAATCTGAGCCTTCCATCTCGAATCCAACCGCTCAGATCGATCGATACCCCTTCGGGTGGTCATTTTGTTAAAGAGACCCTGAGCTTTTTCCCCTCTGAACCCGTAGTCCTATGGCGCCTTCGATCTATACGCTTTCCCCTCGGGAAAACGTATTCCCTTTTTCCAGATCTGATTTAATTCGATTTAAAATAAAAACCCTAATTACAGCTTTGCCACTAATATTCAAATGCCTATATTTTGCTCGTTTTAAACCCAAATCGATCTGTCAAGTTGCGTTAGATCCGTAATTTTATGCTCTATCCAGTGGTATAGTTTTCATCTATGTTAATTACTTTTGAAAATAAAAGAAAATTAATTTGCTAATGCTTTAATCCTGCCCTTTTCAAAATCTTATTTAATCTATAACTTCTTCGTTTTAGATCCGATTAGCATGCTTGTGGTTCGTGAAAGGCACCTTTGCCGAGCTGGTTATGGGTATAGCTTGTGTGGGGACCGCTGCGGGTGGTACCATCGGGGTGTCCCATATTCCCCTTTGCATTGGGTCCGTAGGGTCCGCTACATGTTAGGAAGAGCTTTTGAAAGACTTCATAATGTTCCCTGCCCACTCACCTAGGCAGTGTTATGGGACTAGCTATCCCGGGCATCTGGGTAACATGGCTTGTGGGTAAAGTGTATAACCTCTGCAGAGTGTAAATCTATCATGATAGCCCTGCTCATGGTTACGAGCGGCCTGAAAAACTCATAGTGTAGATGATCATGTTGTCTAATTATTAATGTGGTTTATTATATTTATATCATGTGGATATCAATTGGGTTATGCATAATTAAAGCTAAGTGTTGGTAAAACTTGACCAAGTTAAAAGCAACCGCAGTACAGATAGTGTCAACCTTTTGAGCTTCATAACCCTATGTTACTCTTGCTGAGTATGTAAGTGCTCACTCTTGCTTTCTCAACCCCTTCAGATGGCTTTGAAGACTACCGTGAGGAGTACTAGGCTAGTGGTCAACCAGTCGGCGTTCCCTGTGAAGTGGAGCTTCATCGCGAGAGTTATCTTTATTTTCTGCTGTTATGTTATTTAAATATTATTCGTTATAAGCACTTAGTGATGGTACTATTTAAAGATTTGTCGGCTTATGTGTGTGATTGATCTCTGGGCACACATGAGTTATTCATATTCAATTTTATCCTTAAAATTGGGTGTGACAAATTGGTATCAGAGCCAGTGTTGACTGTAGGACGCAAGCCTAGTTAGAATGGTCTTCTTACCTTCTCTTTTCTTGCATACATCCTTGCATATATATTTGCTCAAACTGTTTAAGCTACACTTGACTTATTCTATTGTGAAAATGTTGTTCTAATCTATCTCTATCTTTGTCATGGGTAAAGATTCCTGCCCTTCGCCAATCAGCTCGTCTCAGTTCCAGTGAACGTGTTCCTCTGCAGCAGTTTGCCCCTCCTGAACCACAAGCTACAATGGTGGAATCTCAGGAAGAACTAGAGGAGGAAATCCAGGAAATATCCAGTAGCGAAGAGTACCAAGAGAGCCCCCATGCCCCAAGTGCTGATGTTAATTCCCCTACTTCCGATGCTGCCTTTGAAGACCTGCCAGAAGAGCCAGGGTGGATTCGCACTAAGTATATCCGAGGAGGAGCGAATAGCAGTTACGCTCACTCCCAGCTGGTGGATCTTGTGGGAGAATGCCACCCAGGACCTGAAGTTGCAACAATGTACACCTGCAAGGAATACAAGCACCCCCTTGCCAACACCTATTGGAAGGCGAAGATCTACATCTATGGGAGTGCTGGTGTGCAAGCAGCAGAACGAGTGGACTATACCTTCCATAGCTACGTTGCACACCCAACCATAGAAGAAAGTATGAAGGACGCCGCGTTCTCGGCATATATGGCCATCCACAACAAGTTCAGAGAAAGGATTGCCAACACCCGACGTCGTTTCATCCCTCGCTTCGATGCGGAGCAAGGTTGGATCACCGCCGAACCTAACGGTGAAGGTGGCCCCGTCCTGAATGAGCTCGTCGACTTCGTCCAAGAGATGATGAGTATGTATGGACATCTCTTAGTAGAAACAATGGAGCTGCGCAAGGAGGTCAAGCGCAGTTATCAGCAACAAGATGAACTTCGTGAAGAGTTTGGGTTGCCTTTGAACTTCAAGAAGATCAAGAAGAGTTAGGACTAGGAATCCCTTTATAGTTTATTCGTTAGTTCGTGAGTCGTGTGTGCTAGTGTTCTTCTAAGTGTTTAGTTGTTTGTGCTTTTGCTAATGCGTGAGTTGGTTCTTTGTAATGATTGTTGAGGTTGTGGGCTTGTCCACAACACTCATAGCTTAGGTTGGGTTATCTGAAAGCTTAATAATAATAAAGTTGCAGTTTTTGTAAATCTGTCTTTTCAGACCTCTCTGTCTTGTTAATTTTGCTTCATTAATTTTGACGCCCTAAAATCACCAAAAGTTAACTTAAAACAGTAGACTTCCTTATCTTTCCATGGCCGCAAGAAGCACCTTCATATCTATTCGTAATTAAGAGAAACAATTCTTGCAAGTTGATGCTTCCGCGCAGTTTGGTAATCTGGACAGATCTGTTTAAACGCAGTTTATGACTAAGTTAATGTTAGAATCATAAAAAGTCAGAATTACGAAAGTTGTAGATAATTTCTTTATCTTTCCAACCATGTAAGCCTTGCCTCTGTTTGAGTTCGGGAACTTCAGATATGACTGTTTTTCTAGACTGCTGTTGTGCTGAAATACAGAAAAGTTGCAGACTCGTCCCGTGTCAGGTTTTAAAATTGTTCTTATGTTCTATGTGACAGATGCCTCGCACCAGGACTAACTCTGGATCCAACACCAGTGACAACAATAACGACAACAACAATAACCAGCATCCTCTACCTCCACCACCTGCGATGACCCCAGAACAGATGCAAGCTCAGATGATGCAGACAATGCAAGCCATGATGCAGTTCATGCAGAATCAACCCCATCAACCTGCTGGAGCTCCACCTGTCAACAAGCGGAGGGAATTTCTGCAAGGACACCCTCCTGTCTTCTCTCATGCCAGTGATTCGTTAGAGGCGGATGATTGGTTGCGTGCGGTGGAGAAGCAACTCAACATCGCGCAGTGCAGTGACCAGGAGAAGGTTCTGTATGCTTCTGGTCAACTTCAAGGTGCAGCTCAGACTTGGTGGGAAACGTATCAAGATGCTCGCCCCAGCAATGCTCCCGCTATCACCTGGGAAGAGTTTTCCTGGAATTTCAAGGCGTGCCACATTCCTGAGGGAATCATAGAGTTGAAGCAAGAAGAATTCAGGAACCTTCGGTTGGGACAGATGTCAATCAGCGAGTATCATGACAAGTTCTCGTAGCTAGCTCGCTATGCTCCCAATGACGTAAGGGATGATGCTGATAAGCAGCGTCTCTTCTTGAAGGGGATCTACTATGAACTCCGGTTGCAGCTGAAGGGTAATACATACCCGAATTTCCAATCCTTGGTGAACCGTGCCATCGTCCTGGGCAATGAACGCAGGGAGATGGACAAGAAGAGGAAGCTTAGGGGACAAGCTTCTGGAAGCAACACTCGCCAGCATCCCAGCTATCCTTAGCAGGGTTACCAGCAGTGGTACCAAGGCACCTCCAACTTTGGGAACCATAACCCGAATCAGCAACGTCCACCGTTCCAGCAGCAAGGTGGTTACTCAGGACCTCGTCAAGGCTCATCCAGCAGTACTCCAGCAAAGACTAATGTTCCCAACACCCCCACCAAGTGTTTTGCTTGTGGTGAACCCGGACATCTTTCCTATAACTGCCCCAAGAAGCAAAACACACCAAACCCTCCGAGTCAGAACAGCAACAACCAGAGGGGAAGGTACCAGCCACCCCCTCATAATAGGAGCGTGAACCACGTCTCTGCAGAAGGAGCTCCGGAGGCACCAGAAGTGATGATGGGTACGTTCCTTGTCAACTCCATCCCTGCTACTATTCTTTTCGATTCCGGAGCATCGCATTCTTTCATATCGCAAGCTTTCGTTAGAATGCATGGAACATCATTAGTAACAATGCAAAACCCTATAATCGTAAATTCACCGGGTGGGGTTATGAGAACCGATTGTTACTGGTTACTGTTACTCTAAGGGGGGTAGACTTCAAAGCTCAACTTACGGTTTTGAGGACCGCTGGGATCGATGTTATTTTGGGTTTGGACTGGATGAGAAAGCAAGATGCAGTGATCAAGTGTGATAAGAAGATAGTTGAATTGTCTACACCTACAGGAAACAGGATCAGTGTTGAAGTGGTTATGCAACCTCCACCGACAGCCGCCGTTAATCAGCATGAGGAGTTTGACAACCCAACAGATAGGGTTGTGGATGAATTTCCAGATGTATTCCCGGAAGATTTGCCAGGTATGCCTCCCGATCGTGACATTGAATTTATAATTGAGTTATTACCTGGAACTGCACCCATAGCTAAAAGACCATATAGGATGGGAATAAAAGAATTAGAAGAACTTAAGAAACAAATTAAAGAGTTGTCGGATAAAGGTTTTATCCGTCCCAGTTCTTCACCTTGGGGTGCACCAGTTATCTTTGTTGACAAGAAAGATGGCAGTCAGAGGATGTGTGTTGATTATCGGTCACTTAATGAGGTAACTATCAAGAACATGTATCCTTTGCCCAGAATCGATGATTTGTTTGATCAGTTGAAAGGTGCTTGTGTGTTCTCCAAGATTGATCTCCGGTCTGGTTATCATCAGTTGAAGATCCATGCTTCAGATGTTCCCAAGACAGCATTTACTACGAGGTATGGATTGTATAAATATACGGTGATGTCATTCGGTCTTACCAATGCACCTGCATACTTCATGTATTTGATGAACAAGGTCTTTATGGAATATCTGGATAAGTTCGTGGTGGTATTCATTGATGATATTCTGATCTACTCCAAGAACGATGATGAACATGCTGAACACTTGAGATTGGTATTGCAGAAGCTCAGAGAACCAATTGTATGCTAAAAGAAGTAAGTGTGAATTTTGGCTGAAAGAAGTCGCTTTTCTTGGCCATGTTGTGTCCAATGGAGGTATATCAGTTGATCCTAGTAAGGTGGAAGATGTACTGAATTGGAAACCCCCAACCAATGTCAGTGAGATTTGCAGTTTTCTTGGGTTAGCTGGATACTATAGGAGATTCATCGAAGGATTCTCTAAGCTAGCTAAACCTATGACCGCGTTGCTTGAGAAAGATGCCAAGTTTGACTAGTCAGAGAAGTGTCAGAACAACTTTGAAGAATTGAAAAAGAGATTGACTACAGCTCCTGTGTTGACCTTGCCAGACTTGAGTCAGAAGTTCTCTATCTATTGTGATGCCTCTCGTCTTGGTTTGGGTTGTGTGCTTATGCAAGAAGGAAGAGTGGTTGCGTATGCTTCACGACAACTGAGGAAGCATGAGTTGAATTATCTGACTCATGATTTGGAGTTAGTAGTTGTGGTCCATGCATTGAAGATATGGAGACACTATCTTATTGGTCATAAGTGTGACATCTACACCGACCATAAGAGCCTAAAATACATCTTTACTCAATCAGATCTGAATTTGAGGCAACGCCGTTGGTTGGAGCTGATCAAGGATTATGATCTTGATGTTCACTATCATCCCGGTAAAGCCAATGTTGTAGCCGATGCTCTTAGCAGGAAGAGTTACGCTAATGAGATTCGGACAATACCTATGCCTGAAGAGTTGTGTGTTGAACTTGAGCATCTCAACTTGAGCATTGTTGCTAATGCTATGGAGATGATAGTGGAGCCTACACTAGAAAAGAAGATTCGTGAAGGTCAGTTGCAGGATAAGAATCTGCAGTTAATAGTTGAGAACCTGAAGAACGGAAAGTCACCAGGATTCCGGCTAGATGATAATGGTACATTGTGTTATGGAAAGAGGATATGTGTCCCCGACATCAAGTCTATTCGACAAATGATTCTGCGAGAAGCTCATGAGTCCACCTATTCAATCCATCCTGGAAGCACTAATATGTACCTAGATCTCATGGAGAAATATTGGTGGGTTGGATTGAAACGTGATGTGGCAGAATATGTAGCAATAATTGATACATGTCAGAGGGTTAAAGCAGAACATCAGAGACCCGCAGGACTGTTGCAACCGATGAAGATACCTGAATGGAAGTGGGATGAAGTTGGTATGGATTTCATAGTTGGGTTACCATGTACTCAGAAAGGTTATGACTCAATCTGGGTCATAGTTGATCGCTTGACTAAGGTAGCTCACTTCATGCCAGTTTGAACCACTTATACGGGAGCACAGTTAGCAGAGCTGTACATGGAAAGAATAGTATGCCAACATGGAGTTCCAAAGAAGATCGTGTCAGATAGAGGAACCCAGTTCACTTCAAATTTTTGGAGGAAAGTGCATGATTCCCTTGGGACAGTGTTGAATTTCAGCTCAGCTTATCACCCTCAGACAGATGGCAGACAGAAAGAACTAATCAAGTGCTAGAAGATATGTTAAGAGCTTGTGCTTTGCAGTATGGTACCAGTTGGGACAAGAGTTTGCCCTATGCTGAGTTCTCATATAATAACAGTTATCAGGAAAGTCTTAAGATGGCATTGTTTGAAGCTTTGTATGGACGGAAGTGTAGAACTCTGTTGTTCTGGAATCAAACGGGAGAAACCCAAGTGTTTGGACCATATGTTCTGAGAGATGCAGAAGAACAAGTCCGAGTAATTAGAGATAACCTGAAGATAGCACAGTCTTGACAGAAGAGTTACGCTGATAACCGAAGAAGAGATTTGTCTTTTGAAGTCGGTGATTATGTTTACCTGAAAGTATCACCTATGAGAAGTGTGAAACGGTTCAATATGAAAGGGAAGTTAGCACCCAGATATATTGGTCCGTTCAAGATTCTTGAGAGACGTGGAGAAGTTGCTTATTGGTTAGAGTTACCAGAAAGCTTGTCAGGAGTTCACGATGTGTTTCACGTATCTCAACTCCAGAAGTGTTTGCGAGTACCCGAAGAACAGTTACCATTGGAGGAACTAACAGTTAAGGAAGACTTGACCTATGAGGAATACCCAGTTAAGATTTTGGAGACAGCTGAAAGAATTACCAGGAGTAAAGTCATCAAGATGTGCAAGGTGCAGTGGAATCGATATACAGAAGACGAGACCACTTGGGAAAGAGAGGAAGATCTAAGAAAAACCTACCCTCGACTCTTTAAGTAAGTAAAATCTGGGAATCTCGGGGCGAGATTCTTTTAAGGGGGTTAGATTTGTAACACCCTAAAATTGAAATTAGAAATAGATTTGAATTTGAGTTAAATTTGATTTATTTTCAAATCATTTTGTGAAGCATAGAATTAAATAATTAAAACTAGAACTAAATATCATGTTAGGGTTCAACATGTTGTGATGCATCTCATGCCCTTGCATTTTTCTTGTGTGGTGTGGCTTTGCAAAATCTTGAAAAGAATTTCAAAATCATTTTGGAAAATCATATTTGAAAAAGAAAATAAAAAGAAAAAGGAAAAACTTCACCTCTCTCCTTTCTGCCCGAGAGCCCAACTCGGCCTACCTCTCCCCCCCCCTTTCGCTTTCTCTCCACAACCCTCCATGTGGCCCAGTCCGACCGAGGCCTCCTTTCCCCCTGTCTCGCTGACACCGCTGTCCCACAGTCGGCGCCTCCCTTCTCTCTCTCCTTTCACTGACAGCAGGGTCCTCCTGCAAGCTCCTCCCCTCTCCTCTGTTCGTGTCCGTCCCGGACTCCACCGCGACGTCGCGCCGCGCCGCGTCCAACTCGCGTCCGCGCTCCCCTCCGCGTCAGACTCTCCCACAGCTTCCTTTATATAGCGCCGCCCCTGCACCGTCAGTTCCTTGCACGCACAGAAGTAGGGTCGCCATTGCCGCCGCTCTGCTGCGCCGTCAAGAAGCCGTTCCGCGCCTCTGGACGCTCCCAGCGCTTCGCCAAGCCGCGCATCGCCTTCGTGTAAGTGCCGAACACATCCCGCCTCTCTTTTCTCCCTCTGTTGCACTCTGTTGGACCTCGTCATCGTGCACCGAGGTTTCGTCGCCGCGGTTCACCGTCATCGGACCTCCCCGTCCTTCTCCGAGCCTCGGCTTTGCCCTAGTGGTGTTCGCCTTGGCCCCCTTTTGCTCACCGAGCAGATTCCCGGTCGGATTAGGTCGTCCGAGCCCTAACCGCCGTGCGCAGCGTGTCCGCTGCCGCTATGCTACGCCGGCGGCGTCTCCCATCCGTCCCCGAGCCTCGCCGTGGCTTTGGAAGAACTCGCGGCGTCATCCTCGACCTCCCGGTGTGATCGGACTCGAAAGTCATGCACTAGAGCGCCCGATCGACCTCGCGCCGCCGTGCGCCGGCCGCCGGCCATGCCGCTCCGCCGTCCTCTGCCTCTGCTCCGGCCACAGCGCCCCTCCTCCCTCCCCCTTCTAATCTGAGCCTTCCATCTCGAATCCAACCGCTCAGATCGGCCGATACCCCTTCGGGTGGTCATTTTGTTAAAGAGACCCTGAGCTTTTTCCCCTCTGAACCCGCAGTACTATGGCGCCTTCGATCTATACGCTTTCCCCTCGGGAAAACGTATTCCCTTTTTCCAGATCTGATTTAATTCGATTTAAAATAAAAACCCTAATTACAGCTTTGCCACTGATATTCAAATGCCTATATTTTGCTCGTTTTAAACCCAAATCGATCCGTTCAAGTTGCGTTAGATCCGTAATTTTATGCTCTATCCAGTGGTATAGTTTTCATCTATGTTAATTGCATTTGAAAATCAAAGAAAATTAATTTGCTAATGCTTTAATCCTGCCCTTTTCAAAATCTTATTTAATTTATAACTTCTTCGTTTTAGATCCGATTAGCGTGTTTCTCGTGTCTTTGTGATAGTAGAAAAGTATAGATCTGTTTTATAACCTTTTAAAAGTCTCTTTATTGTTTATGGTGTAATGTTCTGATCATGTCTTTATTGCTTCGTGTATGATTGTTCGGATGATTGCGTGGTGATGTTGATCGAGTACAGCCGGTGAGATCTTCGTTGAACAAGAGTTCTTTGCAGCAGATCAAGATCACCAAGAGCTTTGGGATCAAGGCAAGTTTAACATGGGATCATCCTTGTTACCTATTCACCATAATTCAATCTAGTCATTATTGCATGTGTCTAATTTGATTCCTATTAGATCTATACCATAGCTTTGTTATCCTTTACCTTGTCACCATGGGTTTTCATGCATATGGGTAGCTTTGCTATACTTTACAATAATGAATTTGAGACGAATCTTGATTAATGATATATGCAACAATGAGATAAAACTGGCTTTTATAGCAACATGGAATAGGACCCCACTGTAGGGCAAAAGCTGGGATTTCAAATACAACCACGAGTGCTATATGGCTCTGGCTTTAGTTAAGTATAAAGTTTGGACTGGCATGCTTGTGGTTCGTGAAAGGCACCTTTGCCGAGCTGGTTATGGGGTATTGCTTGTGTGGGAACCGCTGCGGTTGGTACCATCGGGGTGTCTCATATTCCCCTTTGCATTGGGTCCGTAGGGTCCGCTACATGTTAGGAAGAGCTTTTGAAAGACTTCATAATGTTCCCTGCCCACTCACCTCGGCAGTGTTATGGGACTAGCTATCCCGGGCATCTGGGTAACATGGCTTGTGGGTAAAGTGTATAACCTCTGCAGAGTGTAAATCTATCATGATAGCCGTGCTCACGGTTACGAGCGGCCTGGAAAACTCACAGTGTAGATGATCATGTTGTCTAATTATTAATGTGGTTTATTATATGTATATCATGTGGATATCAATTGGGTTATGTATAATTAAAGCTAAGTGTTGGTAAAACTTGACCAAGTTAAAAGCAACCGCAGTACAGACAGTGTCAACCTTTTGAGCTTCATAACGCTATGTTACTCTTGCTGAGTACGTAAGTGCTCACTCTTGCTTTCTCAACCCCTTCAGATGGTTTGAAGACTACCGTGAGGAGTACTAGGCTAGTGGTCAACCAGTCGACGTTCCCTGTGAAGTGGAGCTTCGTTGCGAGAGTTATCTTTATTTTCCGTTGTTATGTTATTTAAATATTATTCGTTATAAGCACTCAGTGATGATACTATTTAAAGATTTGTTGGCTTATGTGTGTGATTGATCTCTGGGCACACATGAGTTATTCATGTTCAATTTTATCCTTACGTAGAAAGGGGAAGAATGGACCCCCAATCTCTCTCTCTCTCGACACTTTGAACTCATTCATACACACTCATACTCGCACACACGTGAGCTCTCATCACGAACCTCGAAACACATACGCACGAGACCTGGAAACCAGCTTCCCTCTCTCACCAAAGCTCATAGCTCCCCTCTACGAGTTCTCCGCGCTCGGTAATACAACTCCGCAACACACTGGACGTATGGCGTTCGTGCCCGAACCAGTATAAATCTATGTGTTCTCTGAGCGTAACCATACGAACTCCGACACGCTTAGAAATTTACTCGTTGGCCGTCTAGACCCCGCCATTTTAGACACCGACAGTTGGCGTGCCAGGTTGGGGACCTTTGTGTGTCACCCGTATTTTCCAGTTTCGGATGGCTGATCGCCACGTTGATTTCGCTCCGGGCTCCATTGTTCATTTTGGTAGCTTGGACTTCCAGTGCCACGGGCAGGGGGTCGACCTGGCTCTCCATCGCCCTACGGCATTCTCCGAGGTAGCCATGGACGCCATCACCGCATCCATGGCCCACCTCCATCTGTCTCCCTCTGGGGAATGAATCGCTCGTGGGGCGGACGCCCCGTGGACCGACTACCCTCAGTTCGAGCGCCAGCACGACATGCTTATGGGGCCCCAGCCAACTCAGGAGTCCCTGCAGAACCTCTACTTCACATTCAGGAGTCCCAGCCAACTCAGGAGTCCCTGCAGACCCCCGACGGCTGGACGTCGGGGGACCCGGCGGCGCAGGGCGGCGACTCAAGAAAGATGACGGCGAGTGGTCCATCGGCGCCTCCCTGACGTCATCACGGCCCTTACGCCGGGTGGAGAGACGGTCGGCACGATCCCCCGTCCTTTCAAGGCGAAGGGCGGGTCGCAGCGCGGCTGCGACCACGCGTCCACACCGGCGAATCGCGAGGCCCGCTTTTCCCCCCATTGCGGAAGGAAGGGAGGCAAGAATGATGGCATCCTGGACGAGCCATGCCCATACCACAGGATGCCGGTTAGACACACGCTTCGGCAGTGTGACAAGATGGCTGGGCATTTCCCAATCGTCGAAGAAGGGGGCAGAGGTCGCAACGATCCTTACCCCCTAGAGGACAAATGCCTCATGCTCTTCGGCAATTCGAGGACCAGCGATCAGGAGTGTCGCCAGGAGCAGGAGCAGCGCGAGGTCTTCGCGGCCGTCCCAACATCCCCTATTTTCCTCGACTGGTCGGAGTCCGACATCACGTTCGGGCGAGGCGACCACCCGAAGCGTATCACCCATCCGGGACGCTATCCACTCATCGTGGACCCGGTCATAGGGGGCATACGCTTCACCAAGGTGCTGATGGACGGGGGCAGTGACCTCAACATCATGTTTTATAACACATTCGAGGCCCTAAAGGTACCTCGGAAAAAACTTCGCCTGGAGGGGGTTTCCTTCCATGGAATTATCCATGGGAAACCTTCCCTACCCCTCGGGCGGGTTGACCTACCCGTGACGTTCGGGGAGTCAAATAACTTCCGCAGCGAGCTCCTCACCTTCGAGGCCGCTCACTACCGTATGCCCTGCCACACGGTGTTGGGTAGGCCGTGCTACGCGAAGTTCATGGCTATTCCTAACTACACCTACCTCGAGCTCAAAATGTTGGGGCCTCACGGGGTCATCACGGTCACCTCCAAGCTTGCGGAGGCGTACCAGTGCGACGTGGACAGTTGCGAGGAGGTAATGGCCATGGCACGATGCCCGGAACTGGCGGCGGCAGATGAAGCCGTGAGCAACGAGAGAGTTGACTCCCCTAGAAAGGATAAAAGAAATCTCCAAACGAAGGCACGACCGTCGAGGCAGACGTGGACGATATTGTCTCGTTGGGCACGGGAAACTTCACCCCCCTAGAAAGGATAAAAGAAAATCCCTCGATCCGTCCAAGACGAACGATCGAGTACTGCGCATCAGCGCCTCCCTAGATCTGGAGCAGGAATCGACGCTCGTCGATTTTCTCTGCGCGAATGTCCATATGTTCGCATGGAGCCCTGCGGACGTTTCGGGCATACCGAGGGACGTGGCTGAGAATGCTTTGATGATCCAAACCGGGGCCTAGCCGGTGAGGCAACGCTTGCGCCGTTTTGACGAGGAAAGGCGACAAGCCATCGGGGAGGAGCTCCGCAAACTTCTGGCAGCTGATTCATTAAAGAGGTATTCCACCCCGAATGGTTATCTAATCCAGTTCTAGTTAAGAAGAAGAGCGGAAAATGGAGAATGTGCATAGATTACACCAGCCTAAACAAGACGTGTAGCAAGGACCCAAACCCGCTGCCGCGCATCGATCAGATCGTCGATTCCACCTCAGGGTGCGAAATGCTTTCTTTCCTCGACGCATACTCCGGCTATAATCAAATCTAGATGGAGTTCGACCAGCTCGTGATGTCCTTCATCACGCCATTTGGTTCTTTTTGCTACGTCACTATGCCATTCGGACTCATGAACGCGGGAACCACGTATCAGCGCTGCATGCGCTCGGTTTTTGGGAAGCTCATCGGCACGACCATCGAGGCAGACGTGGACGATATTGTGGCAAACTCCAAACGAACGGAAACCATGATCACTGACCTCGAGACAACATTCAAGGCCATGAAACTCAAGCGCGTCAAGCTCAATCCTGAGAAGTGCGTGTTCGGGGTGCCGCGCGCCATGCTCCTCGGTTTCATTTTCTCCGAGCGTGGCATCGAGGCCAACCCCGATAAAGCTTCTTCCATCGCTGACATGGGAGCTATCGGCAACGTAAAGGGGGTGCAATGGGTCATGGGGTGCCTCGCATCCCTGAGCCATTTCATCTCGTGCCTCGACGAACGAGGTCTCCCCCTTTACCGACTCCTCAAGAAGACCGAGCACTTCACCAGGACTCCCGAGGCGTAGGAGGCCCTGGACAAGCTCAAGGCGATCCTCACAAGCGCGCCCATCCTTGTACCGTCGACGCCACGCGAGGCCCTCCTCCTTTACCTCGCCGCCATCACCTAGGTGGTGAGCTCTGTCATCGTTGTCGAAAGGGAGGAGGAGGGCCATGCGCTAAAGGTCCAGCGACCGGTGTACTTCATCAGCGAGGTACTATCAGGGACCAAGACCAGGTACCCACAAATCCAGAAGCTCCTTTACGCGGTCCTCGTCACGTGGAGAAAGTTGGCCCACTACTTCGATGGCCATCACATCACCGTCGTGTCATCTTACCCCCTCGGGGAGGTGATACAGAGCCGCGAGGCTAAGGTAAGAGTGGTGAAGTGGGGGCTAGAGCTCATGGCGGATTTTATCTCTTACGCACCACGGACGGCCATCAAATCCTAGGTCCTCGCGGACTTCGTCGCCGAGTGGACCGAGATCTAGCTGCCGCCGGCGGCAGAGAACTAGGAGTTCTGGATCATATACTTTGATGGATCACTGATGAAGACTAGCGCCGGCGCCAACCTGGTTTTTGTCTCCTCGCTCGGGGTCCAACTCAAGTACATGATACGTATGTTCTTCCCAGCGTCTAACAACGTTGCGGAATACGAGGCCCTGGTAAACGGGCTACACATAGCAACAGAGTTGGGCATCAAAAGGATCGATGTGCGAGGTGACTCTCAGCTCGTGGTCGAACATGTTATGGAGTCAAATTGCCATGACCCTAAGATGAAAGCATATTGCCAGGTGGTCCGCCGCCTAGAGGAAAAGTTCGATGGCCTGGAACTCAACCACATCGCCAGAAGATACAATGAGGTGGCGGACGAGCTCGCGAAACTGGCTTCCAATCGGGGTACGGTCCCACCCGGAGTCTTCTCCAGTAACCTCCACAAGCCGTCCGTCACCTGGCATATGGATCCCGATCCCGGGATTTCGGAAACTGCCCCGGCGGAGGTCATGAACATCGAAGAGGTACAGGACGCCGCGGACGACGACCCTCCCCCCGACTGGAGGGTTCCCATCCTGGATTGGTTGGTTCGGGAGCGCCTCCCCGACAACAGGAACTGTAACACCCTAAATTTTGCTTTATGGAAAATAGAGATAAATTGATTTATTTTGGAATTTTGTGTTCATAAAATCATAGGAAATAAAACTTTTTATGGAATTAAAACGTATTAGGGGGTAGAAACATGTCTGTGCATTCATGTTGGAGCATTGGGTTTATCCTTCTGAGTGGATCTTTCAAAATCCAAAACAAGAATTCAAAAAAATATTTATGACTTGATTTTGAAGCAAAAGAAAAGAAAAACAAAATAGGAAAAATGTAAACCCTCTTGCCTCCCTTCTAGCCCGAGAGGCCCAAACCACCACCTCTTCCCGCTGGCCCAGTTTCCTCTCCCCACCCCTTCCCGCATGGGCCTCGGCCGACCCCGCAGCCCACCCAGCCCCCGCACGCACCGGCCCAGCTCGGCACCCAGGAGGATAGCCCGCTCGCCAGCGCCTCTCTCCCTCTCGGCCTCTCTGACTCGTGGGCTCCGCGTGTCAGTGGGGACGCCGTCGTCTTCATCCTCCAGAAGGAAAGCTCTGCCGCTCTTTCCTTTCTCTCCGCCAGCGCCGAATCCTCCAATCTCTCCCTTCCTTTCTTTAGCTCCACCTCGGGTCTATTTAAGCCAGTGCCGCACCTCCTCTGCCTTGTCCCGAGCCCTAGCCGCGCTCCTCGAGCCCCAGAACGCCGCCGCCGCCGCCGCAGAACACCACCGCCATCGCCCGTTGTTGTCGAGCCGTTCCACTGCTCCAAGCCCTCCTTCGAGCTTCGGGTTTGGGTAAGGAGAGTCCCAGGGACTCGCTTTTCCTCTCTTCTCCCTCTGGTTCGCCCGCGTGGCTCCTCTCTGCATCCGCCGCGCATCCCGTGTCGCTCCACCGCGCGGGTTCCGCTCCCACGATCACGATCGGATCAAATGACCCTGCCATCGAGTTTGCCACGTCTCCCTCTCCCTCTCTGCCCTGCTCCCGTCGAGTATCGAGCCCCGAAGCGGCAGATTGAGTAGCGCCGCCGCACTCCGGCCACGGCGCCACCGCGTCCTCTCTCTGTCTCCGGCGAGCCAACCTCCCTCTCTCCTTCTGTCCATTCTGAACCGTCCATCCGGTCTCTGACGATCGGGATTAGAAGTACCGAAGGGGTACGCTCCCCGGTCCACGGTGGACCGGTGGACCGAGGTCCCTGCGCACAGTCCGCATAGTCCCGTGGACTCGCCCTATAGCGTAGCGCCACGTGGCAACCCGGCTGGCCCTGCACCTCAGCAACCGCAGTCCCCCAAGGCGCCTTCCTTCTTTACGCTTTCTTCTCTGAAAAACGTATTTCAGTTCGGTTTCGTTTTATTTGAAAAATCTCTAATTACAGATCTGCCATCCATTTTCAAATGTTTATAAAAGATGCGTTTCAAATCCGATTTGACCCAAACAAGTTGCGTTAGCTCTGTAATTTCATGATCTATCTAATGGTACAGTTTTCATCTATGTTAAAGTCTTTTGAAAATACAGTTTAAATTAATCCTTTTTAATGAATTAATCTTGTATAGGAAATCATGTTAATTTCATATCTCCTCCGTTTTAAATCCGTTTCGATCCGTTCAAATTGCGTTGGCTTCGTATCGGCATAAACTTTTCTTTAGTGATCTTTAATACCATGTTAATAGCTCTGTAATTTTATGGTTAACTCCTAACTTGATTAATAACTATGCAACTTGTTTTACACATAAAATATCGATGCTTTCTCCTTTTGTTTTCAAAATCCAAATAAAATTTTGACCTAATCTAATCAAGGTGTTTATTTGAAATACTTTATCCACTCTTTTATATAGTTAAAACTAATAAAGCTCATAGTTCTCTTTTATAAAAGCAAACCTTTCGGTAGATGTATCTTTCTAACCGTAGCTCCGATTAGTGTGTTCTTCGCGACTGTGTGATCGTAGAGTTGCGTAGATCTCTTTTTAAATCCTTTTCATTGATTGGTGTATTGTTCTAATTTATCCATGTTTGTATGCTTTGTATGATCAGATGCTTGTGTGGTGATTTGTTAATTATTGTCCAATCGGTGAGTTTTGCGTTGGTGATCAAGAAGTCGTCTGAAGTTGAGAACCAGTTGAGCAAAGGATCTAAGATTTTAAGGAAAGTATTACATGGGATTATCCTTGTTGTCGTATTCATGATAAGCACTAATTAATCATATGCATGTGTTTCCTTGTTACCCTATAAGGTTATCCTAGTATTGCACCTTATACCTTGTCACCCTGGGAATTTATGCATTTGTGTAGATCAAGCTAGTGCTCTTTAAGAATAATTATGATCATGTAAACTTGATTAATGATATATCAAATGACAATAAAAGATGACTTTTTAGCAACATGAACTATAGTTGGAACATCAGGAACTCACACCTGTGTTCTTACACATAGGGATATTTTTGTAAGAGATTACCCCGAGAAAACAGTACTACCATAAGCTAATAGGCTCTGGCTTGACTCAGTATTAGACTTTTACTGGTTTGTTACAACTTACCCGAAAGGGGCTCACCTTAGTACCCTCGTAAGAGGGGTGGTACTAACCGTTGAGGAAACTTGTAGCGGGTTGTTACCTAGCAGTGGAACCTATGAACGGTCTCGTAGTGCACCCTGCCGACCTTCCTTGGTAGAGGGTTAAGAGGCTGATCTCCTCGGGCGAAAGGGCAATTCACAACTTATGGGTAAAGATGTACACCTCTGCGTAGAGGTAAAAACTATTATAATAGCCGTGCTCATGGTCAAGAGTGGCTTGGGCTCCTTACTGCGTGATGTCCTTATGTCATGGCTCATCAGTTGTTATCTGTGATTTATTATTGTTACCGTTCATATAAGCATTATATCCTGTTCACTTGATCATATGGTTATTGGGCTATTGATAACATTGATGCTACTATAATGCTAAAATTGTGACAACTTAAAAGCTGATGCAGTTAAACCCGTGTCTATCCTTTTTGAGCCTCATGAACCCCATGAATATTTGTTGAGTACGAAAGTACTTACACTTGCTTTATCTTTTCAATATTTGGATAAAAATCCCGGATGGGTACCGGATTGCGAGAGTCTTGAGCAGTTAGGCTTGTGATCCACCAGTCAGTTGGTCCCTGTGAAGTGGAGTTTTCACCTGAAGATCGGAGTTTCTTACCGTTGTTTGCCCTCTTAAGGTTATATCTTTAACCCTTTATGTTATGTATTTAAGTGTTGTCTTTTGATATTACCTTGTTCTGTGGCTATATGTGAGATTTGACTTCCTGGGCTCACATATAGGGTACATCTGGTTTTGTTCTTAAAACCGGGTGTGACAGGAACAAAGCGCGCCGCATCGCACGGCGTGCTAAGTCCTTCATCATTATCGATCAAGAGCTCTACAGGCGCAGCCCCACGGGGATCCTGCAGCGTTGCATCCTCACGGAGCAGGGTGTGAGCCTGCTGGAGGACATACACGCGGGGGACTGCGGCCATCACATAGCCCCCCGCACGATCGTCGGAAAGGCTTTCCGCCAAGGTTTCTACTGGCCAACGGCCGTAGCAAACGCCACGCAGGTAGTACGTGCCTGTGAGGGGTGCCAGTTCTATGCCAATAAGACTCACCTATCCGCGCAAGCGCTACAGACCATCCCTCTCACGTGGCCTTTCGCGGTCTGGGGTTTGGACCTAATGAGTCCGCTATCCCAGGCGCCCGGGGGCTTCGACCACCTTCTCGTCGCCATCGACAAATTCTCAAAGTGGATCGAGGCACGCCCTCTCGCCCGGATCAAGTCGGAGCAGGCAATCATGTTCTTCACGGACATAATATATCGGTTCGGAGTGCCCAACACGATCATCACCCACAACGGTACCCAATTCACTGGAAAGAAGTTCCTAGACTTCTGCGACAGGAACCACATCCGTGTGGATTGGGCCACCGTCGCGCACCCCCAAACAAACAGGCAGGTCGAGCGCGCCAACAGGATGATCCTGCACGGGTTAAAACTGAGAATCTTCAGCCGGCTTAAAAAGTTCAGAGGCCGTTGGGTCACGGAATTACCAGTCATCCTCTGGAGCCTCAGAACGACTCAGAGCAGAGCCACCGGCTGCTCCCCCTTCTTCATGCTCTATGAGGCGGAGGCCGTGCTCCCCACCAACCTGGAGTATAGTTCCCCGCGGGTCAAGGCGTACGACGAGGAAGGAAACCAAGCCAACATGGAGGATGCCGTGGATCAGCTAGACGAAGCAAGGGACATTGCCCTCCTACACTCCGCAAAGTACCAGCAGGCCCTCCAGAGGTACCACAACCGCCGCGTCCGCAAGCGCAAGTTCAACATCAGCGACCTGGTGCTTCGGCTCAGGCAAAGCAACAAAGACAAGAATAAGCTCACGCCGCCGTGGGAAGGGTCGTACGTCATGGTGGAGGTCCTCCACCCGGAAAGCTACAAGATCGCCACCATGGGGCCCGACCGCCAAGTCTACTCCAACGCTTGGAACATCGAAAAGCTACGTCGTTTCTATCCCTAAGCGCCTCCCCTCAAATCACATACACCCACATGTATCTTTCTTTCAGAAGAGTTTCGATATACATGGCGCAGACGACGCGGAGCCCGAACAACTAAGCAAGATGTGCTCCCAGACTGTGGTTGCATATCTTGCTCGGGGGCTGGATAAGGGGTGTGCTTTCTACTTTTCCTCAACATTCTTCAATAAAATCTTGCCGCGACCTGATCTCCTCCCTGTCTTCGCCCACTCTTGCTTGGATTCTGCCCCCACGCTCGAAAACTTTTCTTTTCTGACATTCGCAGGGACACTAGGCTCAACGCCATGCTTACCCTCAAGGGCAAGCAGGGCTCGGCCCGACCCCCGACATGGTTCACCCGACGCATCCAGAGATTGGATGAACGCATACAGACCAACAGTAACGGGGACCGACTCCGAGTCCAGGTAAGACTAAGGGATAAGGGCTATAGACGGCCCTCTACGGTCCAGAGATACGAAGGCCGACCCAGCAGGGTTCGAAACGGCCGTCTTAGGGCAATAGAGCGAGGGGCAAACATGGAATGGACACGCTAGCGCTCATTAGCCTGGCAATCGGATGCTAGGTCATTCCTAGATTTCGTATTTGAGCCCGTCTTTACGGATGATTGGTTCATGGTATTCCTATCGAAGGAAGGCAGCAGGCCCCCGGGACCCATCGAACGGACCCGGCTACTAGATGAAACCGATTTGGGGTGAGCCATGACATGGGCCACCAGCCAGAACCCCAGCGAACGGGAACCAAGCACCCCACTCAAATTTTCCCGATAGTATCTAAACGAGCGGCCATGGTTCGTCCGCCTCGAGGATAGCATGGTTCGGCTCATATTCCCCCTTCTCGCAGAGGGATGCGTGGGAAACGAACAAAAAATACGACATAGAACCGAGACGATTTTCTTTACATCGAGTAAAGACTCGGAGGCTGGCGTCGCACCACGGGGCAAGCCTCACGCGTCGGAGGTCCACACAGGTAAAAACGACAAACGAATGTCACATTCTTATACGCTAATCCCAGCGAAGGTTACATACTTTTCAGGTGCCACGAGGGTCAGACCAACTCGTCAGACACCAAAGCAAATACAAGATGGACTGAAGGGAGATCCCGGCCGAAAGCCAAAGGAAAGCGAGCCAACTGCCCCTGCTTCGTCTCTCGGGACGAAGCACCGACTGCACCACCATCATCCGAGACCTGCGCGGTCGACTACACCCCCAGAAAAAGGCATGACGAGTTGGTCAAGCATTTTTCTGGGTCTCTCTTCGAACGACGGGCCATGAAGCACCCATCGGTCTGGGAACACACCCCGGCCTACTCCGGGAGGGCGTTCACCAGCACCGAGAGGCATTCAGCACCACCCCCATGAAGCTCAACTAGGCATGCAGCACCAGTGGTTACACAGGTGCTACATGATCAGGGCAACCCCGCGCACGGGCGCGGGCGATCGCTTCCTGACCCCTAGTCCTTTGAGGGGCGACACTGATGCACCCTCGCCCGAATATGACCAGGCTCGCCAGCCCGCAGGCCCACCGTCTCCCAACGGTGGCGTCATCACCAGCAGGCCCAAGGAATGCCTGGCTTTGAAAACTCTACAGGCGGACCGCACAGTATTTCCGCTAGACGCATCCTCGGCCCCATGCTATGGGAGACAACGAGGGAGCCCGACCATCCCGTGGGACGAGATGACGGGGAAGAACTGCGCATGCCGCAAGACTCCCCCTGATATCTCCCGTCCAGTGACACGAGACGGTGGCGCTCCCAACGCAGAACTTCCTCTGAATCCTCGGAGGAAGAATCTAGGGCAAGCCATTCTGAGAGGATGAGAAACTCCCCGCAGGCTGCCGCCCCCATTTATAGCCCACCAGGGGCGCTCACGTGGTAGCCGGCCCGTGAGGCTACAACACCGCCTACCAACCATATCGCACTGTACACCAGTACCCACTTCAAGATGGTGCAGCACGGCTATAAATGGCCAAGCAGATAGCAGGCTCAGGGCGCGCCGTTCAGAGTTTGTGACAACAGAGCGAGCAGTGTTCTGGCACCGCTCCTCGAACGGGAAAGACATGGCACGTCCACTTTTGGGCTACAGGGGGCGCAGTCAGACCCTGGAATCCAACAAACACGTCTCCGACCGGTCAATCGTCTGTACTAGCCGAAAGACGGCACGGCGCAGTGCCGACTCGTCACCTCAGGGCGTGCCAGCCCGAGGCCAACAGTGCAACCCGCAGCGGGGCTGGCGTACAACCAGAGCTTTGGCTCTGACGTACGGAGCAGTCCACTCCCTCTCCGCCTCATGAGGGGAGCGAAGGGTCAAGCACTGTCCAAGCCTTCCAGATAAGCCCTTAGGAGGAAATATCTCCCTCCTAAGGCCTCGGGGGCTACACCCGGTGGGTGCGCTCGCGCGCACCCACCGGAATACAAAAACTAAACCAAACCACCATACGCGCTCTCGGAAGCCTCCGGTGTATTCCTTCACTACATCGAAGGCTCGGGGGCTACTGTCGGATACCTAGAAATAGGGTACCCAATTTACTGTCGGATACCTAACAATCACCCTTGGGGGCTCTCCGCCCCGTCCGATCCTAGGCGACGTTATCACACTCGGGGCTTCCCACCCCCAAGTCAACCAAGACTGCTACTTCCCCTCGGAGGATCTTCGCCTCGCCCGAGCCAAGGGGGCGCCATCCGTGACGTCGTCCACCCTCAGGGGTTCTTCCGCCTTGTATGAGCCAGGACGACGTCATCCGTGACGTTTCCTTGCCCTCGGAGGTCTCATCGCCACTAGTGGACAGGGGTGTCCTAGCCCATATAGTCAAAAGGTCCACAGTGGCCTCCGTCCTCAGGGATGGGGTTCAAGGCATGAGTCTCCATGCCTACCCCTATTTCCCCATATGGTACAAGGACCTGTGCTGCCTAACCGACGACTTACGCGCACTACACCCGCGCCATACCTCCGACGGACACTCAAACAGGGATTAGGGCGTCATTAGCCCTGTACGACGGAACGCGGGGGTGCTTGGCCCTGTGCGACCAGCCCCCGCCCATGCCCGGGTAAGGGAATAACGGACTTCCCGGTCTCCAGGCGCATGGCTACAGCACAACAAGGACGAACAGGACCCGGACATACGTCTACTGGTGCAATATTCCTCAGGAAGGAAGATAGAAAGAAGACAAAGCTCCCCCACGGCGGTAGCGCAAGCCGGGCCACGTTCACTCCCTCTCTCCACTGTACTCCTCCATCTCTCCCTACGTATAAAGCAGAAGAATGGACCCCCAATCTCTCTCTCGACACTCTGAACTCATTCATACACACTCATACTCGCACACACGCGAGATCTCATCACGAACCTCGAAACACATACGCACGAGACCTGAGAACCAGCTTCCCTCTCTCACCAAAGCTTGTAGCTCCCCTCTACAAGCCCTCCGCGCTCGGTAATACGACCCCGCAACACACTGGGCGTAGGGCGTTCGTGCCCGAACCAGTATAAATCTCTGTGTTCTCCGAGCGTAACCATCTGAACTCCGACACGCTTAGAAATTCACTCGTTGGCTGTCTAGATCCGCCATTTTAGACACCGACACCTACCTGATGGGTATAACCCCCAAGCCCCTAAGTGATCCGAGAGGGATCAGTCAGGAGTCTTTCTCCGAGAGACAAATGTTTGATTCTCATCACATTGCACTCAAGTCTGTTGCCTTACAACTCTAGACTAGAATTGTTGTCAATTTTAGGAAAACATCATTGTAGCCAATTTGGATCCTTATTATCCAAATATAAAGAATTATGGGGAAACAAATCAAGTTAGGCTGGGTGGAGGTGGGTGGTGGACAAGGAAGAGAGATGAAGGCGGTTGTCGCAGAGGATTGTGACACGTGACAATGGTAGAGGAGGGGCGGACCAGTGGCGCAAATGATCGAGGGGAGCAGAACAGGGAGGGGATGGGAATGAGTGAGGACGGATGGTCTAATGAGAATGGGGGGAGACCAGACTTAACTGGGTTTGATAACTTTTCAGGTCAGTAGTATATGCGTGTGACGTGTATGTCATCCAAACTAGCTAGTCTCTATGATTGTTCATGTGATTAGAGACATGTCTAGTAGAAAAGAATCTCTGATAACTCTTCATTAGTGACATGTTTTACTTTACTGGCCATGGGCAATATCCAATGAATGACGCTTTTTGTTCACCCTCGATCATCACACTGATCTTTTATTAGTGGCGTGTTTCAGTTCCACATCACGTACTTATTATCCAAACTGTGAGCTTCGGAAAACAAATCCTTTGATGTACGAAGAACTATATCCTTGTGGCAGTGCTACTGTGTGCCGTGACACGGACGGTTACTACACATGCAAATGCAAATTTGGGCACACAGGTGATGGTAAAAGTAAGGACGGGTGCCGGCCCATAATTCCAGGATATGCAGTGGCGATAGTAGGTGAGTAATATATATATATATATATATATATATATATATATATATATATATATATATATATATAAAGTTACGCTCCCATCTTTTTCTTACTTTGTTTTTTTTTGTGAATTGGGGGTTTTCAGTTTATTTATTATTAGAAAGTAAATGGAAACATTTCATTTTTCTACTAAAATATCCCAGTCTTATATAATGGTATTATTTATAGCAACAAGCACAAACATTAATTTTTATATACATGTATGATACTTTACTTGGAGGTATTATTTTTATATACACCTGTTTTTCGAGGGAGTGGCTTTCTTCTGGCCGTTCAGAGATACTTGGAGGTACAACCAAACACTGCTACACAAAGCGGCTTTAGTCCCGGGCCATGACCTGGGACGAGCAATCCGTGACTAAAAGCCCCCCTTTAGTCTCGGTTGGTTGCCCTGGGTGGTATTACCAACCAGGACTAAAAAGGTCTCCAGACTGGGCCACTTAGCCAACCCTTTTAGTTCCGGTTGGTAACACCAACCGGGATTAAAGGTTCTGTTTTTTTTCTTTTATTTTCTTTTCCATTTTGGTTTCTTAATTGTTTTGGTTATAGGTTTCAATTAGACTTCTAAATACGTATTCTCCGCTACTAATCTATGTATAATCTCCGGTACTAATCTATGTATACGTGAACATATATTTAGTTCAAGTATTACAGAAAATGAAACTTAAAGATAGTAAAATAGTATATCAAAGCATTATACACACAGACATGTTAAAACACTAATTCATAGACCCACGACTCAAATGTCATACAAATCTTCATCCGTGTTAGGCACTAGTCGTTCTACGGGGTTGTAGTGGTAGTCTCCCTTGGGATTGATGACTTGGTCCATCAGAAATCCTACAATTCTTTCTTGATGCGCTTTGATCTTGACCGGTTCCATCACTTGCTCCTTCAACCATAGCTCATTCAATTTGCAATAAAGGCAAAATACATTAATATACATAAGATTTATTTAATAGCAACTACTAAAAAGTGAAACGATCTTGTTATATACATATGACGTACCCGCTGTTTGTCAATAGGAGCCCTTTTTGCAAAATTCGTGAGGTACTCGCAGATGTAGAATGTGCAAGTGTTGGTTCCTTGCTGCTGCTTTAGTACCCACTGTAGAATGATAGGATCTGGAAGTGGCGCTTTCACCTCTGGCCGGTGCTTCTCAACGTACCAAGACCAAACCCTGCCCAATAATTGATCGTTTGTTTACTATTGCAGAGTATAAAGAGCAGGAATCAATAATATCTAAAGATTCAAGTTACCCTTTGATAATGTCGATCATATCTCTGTAATCATCAAGTTTTTTTTGCAACGGGCATAGACCAACACTGTACTTTTAGGGATAACGAAGACTATGAGTATCCAGTGATAGTTGCAATTGTTTATAGATAGTCAACATATATATATACATATATATATATATATATATATATATCTTTATGCTGAATTGAGTAAGTAAACTAAAATGTGCACACTCACCCTATGTTGTATGGGAAGAGTATATATTTCTTTTCCTTTTGGTTGATCAAAAACCTACGAAGATTCCTCTCTGTTTGCTCTTTCCATTTGGCGTAGGGAGTCTTCCGGTCCTTGAATATAATGTTTGGATCTATAAAACAAATCGTCTTTTCCTTGATAAGTCTAAGGTCTCTTATAATGTCCCTGTAAAGAAAGACATGTTACTTTATATATGTATATTATGCTACACCGTGAGATTACTAAAAAATGATTCACTTACAGACAATAGCAACTGATGAGGGATTTGTCCAGATCGTTCATGTGGCATAGCGGATGTAACTCGGTGAACTGGACGTACATAATGTCATCGCCACGGAAGTAATCATGTTGTCTAATCCTGACACAAATATTATTATTGACGTCTGGCTCAGCACTCTTGCACACCTCCGTGTACCACTTATTTAGCTTGTACATTTGCGTGCCAAGTTCATTGAGTGCCACAGGACTGTATAGACTCCTTCCAAATTCATATTTCCTTATCCACTCATCGATGACCGTGGCTTTCGGGCAGGTTTCTGCGTTGAGCACTTTGGAAACATGTAAACCTGTACCTTTGAGAACATCTTCGAGTCCTTTGTAATCGATATCTGGAGGCAGGAGTTCGGAGAGGACTGAGTTTGATCCATATTCATTGATCCCCGGGGGCACTGAGTGCTGCGATTGTTCCCCTAGGCCCGCTTTCTTCTTTTTTGTCTCTGCTTCAATGGACTTGGATATTGTGCGCTCATAGTCTGAGAGTGGGGTAGGCTTAAGAGATTCACGTCTCTTTTTCTCCCTCTCACTCACCGCTTTCATTAGATCTGCTGGTTTGAGCAACAAGTACGGAGACTCGTCCTTCGTCGCTCTATTGTCCTTGTACTTCTTGAAGAAATCTTGCACCTTTGAGAATGGCACATCCTCCTCAGTGTTCGCCGTGATAATTTTCTTGTGAATGACAACTCTCTTCCTCTTCGGCTCCGGTGGGGCCGACGTCGAAGCCTTCGCTTGTGACCGTCGTGGAGGCGATGGAGCGGGTGGTGGAGGAGAGGGAGATGTAGTCGTGTCTCCCACTAGTCCGTCATCACCCGCAACACTATGGCCACTTGGTGAATTTATTATTGGGCTTAGCATGGGGGAGTGCCTGCCATGACAAAACAACGAGTTATATGTGATTAAACCACTTAGTAATGCAATAAAAATTTGTTAGGGCTAGTGATGTAGAACGAGATATGATTAATCCGTACCTGGGGTTAGGCTGAGGAGGATGCGCCGGAGGATTGGGGGATACCCCAGGAATGATGATGTAGCGTTTCCGCCAGCAAACGAATGCCTTCTCCACATCTCCTACCGTCTTCTCCCCATCACCTCCCTCGATGTCAAGCTGCACATTGATGAACTCTTTGACAACTCGATCCACCGAGACAGCAGCATACCAACTGGTATTACTGCTCCATGGATTTTGGGGGTCTTCGTAGGATCCGCGGGAGACACAAAACCGGTAGCCTCCATGACTGTTTCGGCGGCAGTCCCCTGTGGAATGTGCATCTCACATACTGTGAGAGGTTGAGTGATGTCATCCACAGGGAAGCGTAGTTTCGCGTCATCTGGAGCCATTGGCAACTCCGTTGATGCGCAACTGCTTTTTAACTGACCGGGGGGTGGGGTTGATGTTGAATATTGGCCCTGATGCAGTTTGTTGCTTCTGCAAAGCTGCCTGTACTTTCTTTTCTATTTCCTGTTCCATTCTCTCTTCGAGACGTACTCCGCGCGCATTCGCTTCATGGGCCTCTTTCTGGGATTCGAGAACCATTTCCTCCATCCTCTTAAACCACGCCGCCTCTTCCGCCTTCTTTCTAGCACGACTTCTATATGACTCTCTATCTTTCGCAAAGTCGAGCTCCCAAGACACCTCCCTATAGCCTCTCGTACGCTCGCCATGCTCATGATTCCCCAGTGCGTATGTCAACTCATCCTTCTCTCTGTCCGGGATCCACTCTCCCGTTTCAACTAAGCTTCGAGCCTCAGCGAATCTGGTTGCTGCGGTAACGATTTTTTCTCCATACACCACAACTTCATTCTCAACGTCCAGGTTGCCCCCTGTGAGCGAAAAACCAATTCTTGCAACGCCCCGGCCAGTGGTAAGAATCTGGTAAGATGCCCTTGGCAATCAACTCCTCTTCCATTTTTTGCCACTTATGAATGGCACTCTTGTAGCCACCTGATCCCAAATGTTGGTGGTATTGCTTCTTACTGGCATTCTATTGGTTCCTTCCCACCCGTGCCTTGCCCTCTTCGGAATTCTTGAAGGCGACGAACTCATCCCAGAATAGTTGCAACTTCACGTATGCCTTCAAGTTGAAATCTAGCGTCAGGTTCTGCTTGATAAATTTGTTGTATAATGTCTTCTTCCAACACTGGAATAGCGTGGCCATCTTCTTCATAAGAAAGTCCTTGACTCACGCCTTCAGGACTTCATCTTCTGTGTCGAGTGTGAAATGTGCAAGGATGTCCTCCCAACACGCTTGCTTGTCACGCTCAAAGACAAAAGTAATATGCGCTGGAGCATTTTTTCGGTGCTTCCATTCAATAGCGTTGTCACACCCGGTTTTAAGAACAAAACCAGATATACACCATATGTGAGCCCAGGAAGTCAATTCTCACATATAGCCACAGAACAAGGTAATATCAAAAGACAATACTTAAATACATAACATATAAGGTGAAAGAAATAACCTTAAGAGAACAAACAGCGGTAAGACACTCCGATCTTCAGGCGAAGACTCCACTCCACAGGGACCAACTGACTGGTTGATCACAAGCCTAACTGCTCGAGACTCTTGCAATCTGGTACCCATCTGGGATTTTTATCCAAAAATTGAAAAGTAAACAAGCGTAAGTACATCTCGTACTCAACAAGTATATATGGGGTTCATGAGGCTCAAAAAGTTGACATTGGTTTACTGCGATAAGCATTTTTAATTGATTCAAAGCTTTACGATTGATGTGTCATAAGTAATGCTTAAGCCCCCAAATTAAACCACATGATCATATAGAAATTGAATAAGTAACACAAATAGTATGATAAAGTGATAACCAACATGTAAACATTGTTTCTGTGAGTTTTCCATTATTAGTCTGTGAGTTTTCTGGGCCGCTCGTGTCCGTGAGCACGGCTGATATATTAGTTTTTAACACTCTGCAGAGGTTGTACACTTTACCCATGAGTCGTGATTTACCCTTTCGCCCGAGGGGATCAGCCTCTTGACCCACTTCCAAGGAAGGTCGACAGGGTTCACTATGAAGTCTTTCAAAGGGGCTCGCTGACAAACAACAGACACTACGGATCCACGGGCAAGGGGTATAAGTTAGCCCTTCGATGGTACACACACGCAGCGGTCGCCACTCCAGCCGCAACCCGCAACCGCTCGGCAATGGCAACTTTCGTGAACTGCCACATGCGAGAGAGTTACCCTCATACTGAACTAAAGCTAGAGCCATGTAGCCCTCATGGTTGTATTGTATGTCCCAGCTTTTGCTAACAGATAGGGTCCTAAATCCATGTTGCTAAAAAGTCAAGTTTTACTTTATCATTTCATATAGTCATTAATCAAGATTAAAGATCATGCTTATTTAATGGAGCACTAGCAATAACTACCCATATGCAAAGATAACCCATGGGATTCCAAGGTTCAAGGTAACAATTCTAGGTAAGCCGTAAGGTAACAAGATTAGACACATGCATATGATTTGATTTAAAACATCATGATTAGGACATCAAGGAAGATCCCATATAATACTTTCCTTAAAACAGATCCTTTCTTCAAAGATCAACGTCTTCAAAGATCTTCTAGAAAGCCAACTTCTTGATCTCCAACGTAACACTCACCGATTGGACAAAATCACAAACACCACTCAAACACTTGACCAAACATAACATACATACATATCTATTTAGAACAATACACCAATCAATGAAAAGGATTTTAAAAGGAAACTAAGCATCTCTACGATCACACAGGCGCAAAGAACACGCTAATCGAAGCTACAAAGATCAAGATACATCTACCGAAAGATTTACTTTCATAAAAGAGAGCTAAAGGCTTTTACCCAATTTTAATTACTATATAAAAGAATGGATAAGGTATTTCAGAGAAACACCCAAGTTAGATTAAGTCAAAGTTATATTTGGATCTCAAAATAAAAGTAGAACTAATCATATTTTATATATAAAACAAGTTGCATAGTTATTAATCAAGTTAGGAGTTAACCATAAAATTTCAGAGTTATTAACATGGTAGTAAAGATCACTAATGAAAAGGTTACGCCGATACGAAGCCAACGCAACTTGAACCGGACAAATCGGATCTAAAACGAAGAAGATAGGATTTAAACAAGATTTAAAGATTAAACTAGGAAATTAAAAAGGCATTAAATAAATATTATTTTCAAAATTTGCAAAACAGATTGATTATGATTTTAACATGTAGATAAAAACTCTACGAATCTAACGCAATTTGAATGGAGAAAAACAGAGTTAAAACGAATATTTTATAAACAATTGAAAACTGATGGTAGAACTGAAATTACCGCGTGGAAACACGTTTTCCAAGGCAAAAAGCGCAAGACCAATAGGCGCTTAAGGTCTGCCCGGTTGCGGTTGGAGCAGTGCCGGCTCGGTGGCGGCGGCTGCTCTCGGCGTGGGGAAGGGAGGGGGCTGAGGGGGGCAATTTATAGGGGGAGGGCGGCTAGGGTTGAGGGCTGACCAGCTGCCCTCGGTTGGGCCGGCGGGGGGGGGGGGGTGGGAAGTGGCCTGGTGGCCTGCTGCTGGGGCTGCGTCGGCTGGGATGCTGGGCCGGCCTGCTGGCTGCAGCCCAAGGCGAGGGAGGGCGAAGGAGGGCGCTGGTGGGCCGGCTGGCGCATGGGGGGGGGGGAACTGGGCCGTGGGGGGGGGGGGGAACTGGGCCGTGGGGGGGGGAACTGGGCCGCGGGGGCGGCCTGCTGCGGGTGGGGGAGGGGGGGAAGGAGGAGAGCTGGGCCGCGCGCTACGCTGGGCCACGCAGGGGAGGGAGAGCGGCTGGCGGGCTGCCGGCTGGGAGCTGGGCCTGCGGCTCTCAGGTGGGCTGGGGTAGGCCGGGGGGAAAGAGGGGCGGGGCTGGGCTGGCGGGAAAGAGAGAGAGGGGGGGAGGGGAGAGAGAGGGAGCTGGTGGGCT
Organism: Microstegium vimineum; assembly: GCA_022036555.1. Classification (NCBI taxonomy): domain Eukaryota; kingdom Viridiplantae; phylum Streptophyta; class Magnoliopsida; order Poales; family Poaceae; genus Microstegium; species Microstegium vimineum. Next base: position 4,764,899 of record CM039133.1, read on the forward strand.
GGGAGGGTTTTTTTTCTATTTTCTCCTCTTTTTCTTTTCTTTTGTTTCAAAAACATTTTCAAATCCATTTCTAAAACCCTTTTTATTTTCTTAATCCAAATCTCTTTTCAAAACATTTTCAAAACCAAATTTGAAATATGTTTTATTTTAAAAGCTCTTTTCAAAACAAGTTTCTATTTAAATTTTTAAAGAGTTTTTAAATCCTTTTAAATTTCTTTTGCTTGGAAAACTTTTCAAGGTATTTTCATAAACCTTTTTGAAACCCGCTTTTGAAATTCTTTTGAGTTTTAACAAAACCACACAAACATTGAATCATATGCAAAGGCATGAGTGCACAACCACGTTGCTAATTAAAGGGCAAATTTTAATTTAACGAAAACTTTTTATTTTCCTATGTTTTTGTGAGCACCAAATCACAATTAAATCATTTTATTACTATTTTTCCAGAAAGCAAAATTTGGGGTGTTACAAGCGTTGATCAGGATACGGTCCCTTGCAAGAACCCCACAGTGGTTGATGAACTTCTATGCATGTGGTCCAAGCACTTTACCGGTAGCCTCCTCGAATTCCGAGATAATGTACCGACCCTCCAAAGGCTTCTTCGGGCCTCGTACATTTCTACGCTTGCCTGTAGAGCCAGAGGCCTACATACATATAACATGATATCACACACTATACTATACTAACTTATATCAAATACCAAGTATAACAAATATAACATGTTGTACTATAGTAACTTATAGATGTATAACATACCAATGGTGCCTTTGTAATAAATAACAAGTGTAACATGTCATCACACTATACTATGCTAACTTATACATGTAAAACATAGCAAGTGTTCCTTTGTAATAACAAATAACAAGTATAACATGTTGTCACACTATATACTATACTAACAAGTATACCTCGCCAGTATTGTCTTGCACTATGTTTTGTTGCTCATCTGGAGCATCTAGGAGGTACTGACTCCCATCATCTGCTTGTTCATTGTCTTCATATCCACCGCCATCATTGCCAAATATCATGTCCATCATGACATCGTTCATGCTTGTCACCACTGTTTTGGTTTGTGCTATTTTTATCTTGGGCAATGGTGTAAAATGTGTTTCCATTTATCTCATACCCTTTGTAAGTGAGGATGTGCCACAATGGTTGCCTTGACAGCAAATACAATTGCTCATCTATAGTGTCGTCACCTTGACCTTGTTTTTGTAACCAACCACTGAAAGTTTCCATGTGCTCACGCGTGATCCAATCTTCATTCTTCCCCGAGAATTTGGATCGTAGGGAATCCTTGTGTACCTTGATATACGGCTCCACCACAAATGAGTTTTGAAGAACCGTGTAGTGCGCTTTGTTGAAATAATCGTCCTCCGCACCAACATATGTTTTCTTTCCAAGTGTTCCCTTTCCACTAAGTCTGCCCTCGTGTCGCGATTCGGGAAGACCGATCGGGTCACGGCCTGGAAAGAAGTCAACACATAAGTCAACGACCTCCTCTGTCCCGTAGCCCTGGACGATGCTTCCTTCCGGCCGAGCACGCTGGTGAACATATTTCTTCAGTACTCCCATGAACCTCTCAAAGGGGAACATGTTGTGTAGAAACATAGGACCGAGAATCTGGATCTCCTTGACCAGGTGAACAAGGAGGTGTGTCATGACATCAAAGAAGGATGGAGGAAACACCAACTCAATGCTGACAAGACATTGAACCACATCATTCTGTAGAGTAGCTAGTTCGATTGGATTGATTGCCTTCTGAGAAATGGTATTGAGGAATGCACATAGCTTCACAGTGGCTAGACGTACATGTGGAGGTAGAATTCCTCTTAAAGCAACTGGGAGCAACTACGTCATAAGCACATGGCAGTCGTGCGACTTTAAGTTTAGGAATCTCTTCTCTGGCACATTTATTATACACTTTATGTTGGACGAGAATCCAGATGGGACCTTCATGCTGCTAAGGAATTCAAACATGCTTTCCTTCTCTTCCTTGGTAAGGGTGTAGCTAGCAGGTCTTAAGTATTGACGTCCATCAGGTGTCTTCTCTGGATGCAGGTTGTCATCCTGTTCTTTCATGGTCTGCAAGTCCTGCCGTGCTTCAAGTGAGTCCTTAGGCTTCGCGTAAACACCCATGAAACCTAGAAGGTTAACAAATATTCTTTGTCACATGCATCACATCGATCGAATGGTGGACCTCAAGGATCTGTCAATACGGTAGCTCCCAAAATATCAACTTCTTCTTAAACACTAGTGCGTGACCCGTAGCGTCTTTCGGTACAGGCTCGCTGCCCTGTCTCTTTCCAAAGACTACTTTCAGATCCTTGACCATCTCATGTACATCTTCTCCTGTTCTGTTGTGAGGCTTCTTCCGGTGGTCTGGCTTGCCATTAAAATGCTTTCCTTTCTTTCTAGCCTGGTGATTCGTAGAAAGAAACCGATGATGCCCAAGGTACACGACCTTTCTAGATTTTTTCAAATATACACTATCAATGTCATCAAAATAGTGTGTGCATGCATTGTACCCCTTGTTTGTTTGTCCTGAGAGATTACTTAGACCAGGACAATCATTGATTGTTACGAATAGCAATGCTCGCAGGTCAAAGTGCTCCTGTTTATACTCATCCCACGTACGTACACCTGGTTTGCTCCATAAAAGCAGGAGTTCCTCAACTAATGGCCTCAGGTACACATCGATGTTGTTGCCAGGTTGCCTCGGGCCTTGGATGAGCACCGGCATCATAACAAACTTCTGCTTCATGCACAACCATGGAGGAAGGTTATAGATACACAGAGTTACAGGCAAGGTGCTATGACTACTGTTCTGGTCCCCAAAAGGATTAAAACCATCCGTACTTAAACCAAACCTTAAGTTTCGTGCGTCGTCTGCGAAGTCCTTATATTCTCTGTCTATTGCTCTCCACTGGGAACCATCAGCAGGATGTCTCAACATGTTGTCTAACTTACGGTCTTCTTTGTGCCATCGCAACAACTTCGTATGGTCCCTGATTCGGAACAGACATTTCAGGCATGGTATCATAGGAGCATACCACATAACCTTGGCAGGGATTTTCTTGCTGGGATTTTCTTCGCCTTCAACATAGCCAGGGTCATCTCTCTTGATCTTATACCGAGAAGCTTCACATACGGGGCACACATCCACATTCTTGTAGTCCTCCCCATGGTAAAGGATGCAGTCATTAGGACATGCATGTATCTTCTCGATTTCTAATCCCAAAGGACATACGATCTTTTTGCTTCGTACGTAGTGTTGGGCAGTTTGTTATCCTTGAGAAGCATCTTTTTCTGGATCTTCAATAATTTCCCAAAGGCCTTGTCGGATAGGCCACTCTTTGCCTTCCATTGTAGCAACTCCAGTGTTGTACCCAACTTCTTTTGCCCATCTTCGACAGTCGGGTATAGTAATTGTTTGTGATCCTCTAGCATGCGGTCAAACTTAGCCTTTTTATTTTTACCCTCACAATCCATTTATGCATCACGAATGACATTAGAAAAAGCATCATCTTCATCCAATGCCTCTTCTGCCCCTGCCTCTTCTTCACCTTCTCCGATTTCAGTATCATTGAAGTCACCAAATTGAGCGATGATGTCATCAGGGCACAATTCTTCCTCTTCTTCTTCACCTTCTTCCATCATAACCCCGGTTTCACCGTGCTTGGTCCAACAAATATAGCTTGGCATGAAACCTGACTTCAACAAGTGTGAGTGAATAATCCTTGAGCTTGAAAATTCCCTCAAATTCTGACACAGGACGCATGGACAGCGCATGAAACCATCCTGCTTGCTTGCATCGGCCACTCTTAAGAAATAATGCACGCCATCAATGAACTCTTTGGAGCGGCGATCGACATTGTACATCCAATGTCGTGTCATCGTCTGCATATTAGATGACATATCATGTTACTAATTTTCTAATATTTGTAAATAAATTACAAAACAAACAAGTAATTTAACTTTAAAAAAGAAAGAAGACGATGATTTAATGAGTAAAATAAATTAAAGTTTGTGTGTTTGTGTGTGTGTTTTAATTGATTATTTGACCCAATATTCTATATTTTCTAGTTTTCCTAAATAAAATAAATTAAAAATCAAATTATCCATGAAATATTTTCGAACGGATACTAGCAATGGAAATTGCCCAGCTGTAAATTAAAGTATTACAATTTTATGTACAATGTACTGAGTCTGAACATGAGAGCTAAAGAATAACGTTTTAATTAGCTAGTAATAATAACCTTCCAACAAGTTATTATTAGAGGGCAAGAAAATGGCATACGATGCAATAAAACATAAGAGGACGGAGTAAGTAACCTTTCAAACAAGTAGAAGGATGCGTAGAAACGTCGAAATCGATCGATGGCCGGAGACGAACCAAGAACAAGCAAGAACACAACAAGAACAACAAGAACAATGTGAGCTCTCGGGCAAGCAGTGAGAGCTGGGGGAAGAAGAGAACAGTTCAAATAGGGGCGTGGAGATTTAGTCCCGGTTGGTAACACCAACCCGGACTAAAGTCCACGATTTTCTCCCGGTTAGAGCCACCAACCGGGACAAATTCTTTAGTCCCGGTTGGTGTTCCCAACCGGGACTAAATCTCCACCTTTAGTCCCGGTTGGTGGGGTTGGTAACACCAACCGGGACTAAAGCTCCCTGACACGCCCTGGCAAACTAGCCGTTCGGCAGGAACCTTTAGTCCCGGTTAGTGTTACCAACTGGGACTAAAAGGGTTTTTCGTCCCGGATGCAAATGAGGCGGGACTAAAGGGGATTTCGAGCCATCGACCAAAGGACGTTTTATATGACTAATCTGCAGTTTTGTTACTTTAATACCTTCTTTTTTCTCAAGTGTCTCATAGATTTTCTAGTATCACACATCTTTCGTCACTGGATTATATAGAGTATAGCAATTCATAGAAAACCTGTTACCCACGGTTGTGGTTGGTACCTATATATAGACTATGCTAGAAACGGTTGGTCAGATGTAAATTTAAAGGAACAATAGTTAAACCTAGTAATCCTTGAAATGTACAAGGAGGTACTGCGATTATTTGGTGCCATTGTAGTTTACTTTTGTTAGCTCGACTAATAATTTTGTGGTACCTCCTAAGGACTAAATATGTTCTTAGAATTCCTAAGATTGAAATACAGAAACAATTTTCCCATCATGCAATTTGTTTTAGTGACAACAAGCTAGCACCGTGCATATATATTATTATATAAGTACAATTAAAAAAAAGAATGTAACATTGAACGATCTTGTACATTGGATTTGTCGTCCTAGCATGCAGCAATATTCATTTCTGTCGTCCTAGCATGCTTGGCGTGGATGGAGTTTAAGAAGCGACACAAAAGGAGGCATTTTGACAAAAACGGTGGTGTGGTACTGAAGGGCGCAGGCATTGCCATGTTCACAGAGCGGCAACTGAAGAAAATCACAAGCGATTACAGTAACAGAATCGGAAAAGGTGCCTACGGCGAGGTCTACAAGGGGACAAACGACAGAGGTGAGCAAGTGGCCGTGAAACGCCCCCTGGCGAAACGGACAGGGATCGGCATGGACGACTTCGTGAAGGAGATCACCTTCCAGTTCAGGATCAGCCACCCCAACATCGTCCGCCTCGTCGGCTGCTGCCTGGAGACGGAGGTTCCCATTCTGGTCTTCGAGTTTATCCCGAAAGGGAGCCTCTACGACGTGCTCCACGGTGGCGACGGCCGGCCGCACCAGCTGCTCTCGCTGCCGGAGCGGCTGGACATCGCCATCGGCACCGCGGAGGCCCTGTCATACATGCACTCGCACGCCGAGCAGCATGTTCACGGCGACATCAAGTCCGGCAACATCCTCCTCGACAATGACCTCAGGCCCAAGGTCTCTGACTTTGAGTCGTCCAAGCTGCTGGCGATGGGCATGTACTCCAGGTCCGTGGCAGCGGATATGAGCTACGTGGATCCAGTGTACATGAAGATAGGTCGTTTCACAGAGAAGAGCGACGTGTATAGCTTCGGCGTCGTGCTCCTGGAGCTCATCACTCGGAAGACGGCCAAGTATGACGGGAATAGGAGCCTCCCCTTGGACTTCGTCACCTCCTGCAAGGACGACGAGGGCAGCATCAGAAGGGCCATGTACGACAAGGACATCTTGGCTGGCGGCAGTGCTCAGTCTCACCTTCACTTGGAGTGCCTCGAAATGATTGCCGAGGTTGCTGTCAGATGCCTCAAGGACTACATACAGGAGAGACCCGCGATGGCAGAGGTGGTGGAGGAGCTTAAGCGTGTCAAGAGTCGCTTAGATGAAGCCGGCAACTAATAATAAGCATCAATCTGCGTCCACGCCTTGCGAAATTATTGCTTGGAGTTTCTTGACTTATTATCTATTAATTGTTATATAGTACTCCTATCAGTAGTTATCTTTTATAATAAATCTGTATGCATGGCATGCATGGGTGACTTGTTAAGCTTCTTCATTCAAGTGTCCTAGCTATGCAACACTACTTCATTCTCTTGTCACGTACACAATACGTTATTATTTGTGTGCTACGACATGTGTTTGACAAGGAAATTGTTATGTTCAGTGATGCAAGCTAGCTAGGTCGTACATACATACTAATGTGCACAAGTTATGAACGTTTCATAGGGCAGAATTGACAGAATAAACAACACCCCTGCCTCACAGATACGTGGGAACCAAACACGTCCTTCTTGAGGTACCCAAACAGGATCCCACAAGTGGTTCAATGGAATACTCATTTACTTGTCAAAAAAAAATGGAATCCTCATTTATATTTCGTGGAACCTATCGAAAGAGAGGAATAGGAGAATCTTCAAAAACACCAACATGATGGTGTAGCAGGTGACCTCGTTAGCAAAAGAGAGGAATAGGAGAATCTTCAAAAACACCAACATGATGGTGTAGCAGGTGACCTCGTTAGCAAAAGAGGATATAATGCAAAAACGTAGGGCAGTAATGGTTGCTGGGTGAATCCATTTTAGCAACAGGATTTGATCTCTCTAATTTTGGACCGTCATGTTTGCGCCATGGGACGCCATTTATTTGTACATAAACTCTAAACTCTTATTTCCAAAAAAGGGTGGCCTTAGCCCCCACCTTTGCTATAGGGCCTATATAAATTGAACAATTCTAGAGCTCCCCAAATTCAATAGATTTAATATGCAAAAACCTGAGGTGTATATTAAATAAAAATTGGATGGCTATATGAATAAGTTGCTATCCGCAAAACACCTGGGGTGTATGTGTACTGTACATATATGTGAATTTGGATTTTCTCGGACTACACTAGTACACAAATCCTTTTTCACAGGCGGACCAATTTTTCTTATAGAAACGGTGGACATGGGAAATCGACTATATATATCTAGGATGAGAGAGAACTGTAGCTAGCAAACCATTTGAAGAAATTCATTTTCAGAGACCGTTGCGTTAATAAAACCGCCCCCCTAAAGATACTTATAAAAAAACAGTTGTAATAAGACAACAGTCTTTAAAAATACATTTGTTAGAGGCAGTCCCCATCATTCAACCGTTGCTAAAATTATGCACGATTTATAGTAGTAGTCATAGTATTTAGTAGTGCTCAAACTGGATGAAAAAGTAGTTCTCACGTAGGATGTTCAAAATTTTAGTAAATACATGGTTTGAAGGTTGTCCACAAATTCATGGCCATGCGCATGCGGCCTACCCATATGCTTCTTTATCTTCCTGGCCAGATCATCCTTCTCATTTTTGGGCTCTGTGGATTCAACAAAAGAATTCAAAAGGGTTTTTAGAAAGAAGAGTTGTCTGGCATGTGCTTGGATGGAAATTAAAGTGTCATCTGCATACTCTGGAATTGAGAAGTCCTGGATGTGAGAAAAATCTAGAGGTAGATAGAGTGAGCAGACCTTGGGACGTACATTGTGTTGACTCAATAATTTTGTAAAAAAATTGCTGCCAGGGCAAAGATAAAGGAGTATAAGGGATATCACTTTGTCTAACTCCTCTCCTGCAATGAAAAACTTTCCTAGGAACCCCATTATGTAGGACAACAGAATCTTGCCTGAGTTAAAGATCATCTTCATCTGGGTTAGCCACCTAGTTGGGAAGTCCTTTGTGGTCCAGAATTTGGATCATCAATTCATTCTCTACTATATCAGAAGTTTCTCAAAGTCAAGCTTGAAAATGATGCTATTGGTCGCTACCAACAATCGGACATGACGTTGGAAAAGCATTGTTATTGGTTGGTTCAGAGCCTTACGTGGTAAACTGGTTGAATATACCATAATTTTCTGCCCCTACAACAATCGGACATGATGATGGAAAAGCATCGTTATTGGTTGCTTCAGAGCCTTATTACATGGTAAACTACTCTATAATATTTCAAGATTCAAACGTGATATCAGCAGCTGTAAACTAGTTGATCAGCATTTCCATCCATTGGAGAATGCTGGCGTGTTAAGAACTCCTATACAAAGGGCGATGGTGAATTACTACCTGCTACTTTAGTTTATCTGATGATTATGAGAAGGACAATCCGAGAAAGCAATTTTCTCCACCATAACACCATGCAAAAAAAAAAAACAACAACACGGCAAGAGTGTCATCAATACAAAAAGTTTTTTCTATGGAGCCTTGACTTACGTACAATTGACGTGCATATTTATCATCTAAACTGGAGTTGACCGAATAAGACTACTGTACTTGTACAAGATTTGAACAAATAGAAAATAGAAATGCTGAGTCGGATTCGTGTTATCTCTTTGGAGTATAGTAGTATACTGGGTACATATTGTAAAGTTCTCCTCAAGTGCGTAGTAATAATTGCTTAGTTTCTGTGCTATGAGAAACACTGATAAGGACTGCAGTGTATATATGGTATGAACATGCTAGAGGTAGTTGCGCATGCATCTATCTAGTATGTATAAACGACGACTGACCGACTGATGGAAGACTTCAACTCGTGTTAAGTACCACAGAAAGACACTAAACGTTATTGGCTGTACTTCTCTGGAACTGTCCGTAGCCAAACAAGACAGACGTCCGGAAAAGGATCGCCGATTTGTCCTGGCATTACATTTTCTTCTTTTTAAACCAAAGGACGCTAGCTTGGGACCGCGAATAATATTATCAAACTAGCAAATCTCGCATTGGCCTAGTCTATTTGTTTCAAGAATAATGAACACGGGTAGTTGCACCTCCTCAGGCCTAGCCCAGTCCATCCTCACAGATTACCCCTTGTGCAGCCTAGCAAACAGTCCCTTATGTCACCAGAGGTACACATCAATCACGTCAAACAACACGATGCTTGATGTGGTTACGAACCCATGACAGTTGGCATTCCAGATAGTAGATAGTGGATAGTGGATAGCTTTGTGTCTGATCGTCTCCCTCCGATCGCATGAACCATCATCCTCATCGCCGGAGCTAAAGACGACGACGTAGCAGCGTGTGCTTCTTCTACGAGATCATCTCCTGGCAAAAACTTTGGCCCTAGCAAGGCCCTCATGTTCAGGAGACTAGACTACAACGCTGATCACAGGGGCAATCCATCTCTTCAAGGAGGCCTCTTTGGAGGACACGAGTCCTTAGCGCTGTATCCACCAGCTGGCCTCCTAGACCTGTCTCATCATATCCACACGATGCTTATCATGGTTACTATTACAAACCAACGACATCTCCCCTCCCACTTTTTCTAGAACACGACTTCACGTGTATCTCATTAAGGAAAAAACGATCCGATACAAGCCGGAGCTATCCGAGGGCGAGATGCCAGGATACAAGAAAAGAAAAACCACCCCTGGACCAGACCACCAGAGATTACAAAGCTGGCTATATATTGTCGCCTGGTTTTCCCTCATCACCACTTTCAACTACTCCTGTTGTGACCATAACACACTTGATCTGCATCCAAAATACGCTTATATGGTATAGCTCGCACATGAAGTGGTCTTGCATACACGTAGCACCCCTCTTACAAATTTGTCTTCATTTTGTGTAAAGGGGTTAACCTAGAGGTTCTCTATTTGAAATGATAAGCATTATAAGCTCACTCTGACCCTCCTGAACTTGTAAAGTGGTGCTAAACCCACCAACTACAACTTCTCATGTGCCATATGAGCCAACTTCATAATTAATATAGGCCACTAATGGGCTGGAGTGTTACATTTATCACTCTTAAGGGTTGACGCCCTCGGCTACTCACCATGTACGAAGCAGATGTCTAGGACGATTTCTTGGTACACCCCTCCATGGGATTAAGCCGCAAAGATTGATGATGTGATACAATATGTAACACCCTGTACTACGATTGTGTTCCACCATTTGGTATTTAATGTGTTTGTGACATTTGCACCAGACATACTCGGGGATAGTGGCTAACACATAACGGTTGGTAGATTCTACCATCATTTTCTGCCGCTAATGCAATCGGATGTGATGCTGGATTAAACTGTGTGTGATAATGTTACAAGATTAAAATGTGATCTCAGCAGCTGTAAACTACACTACTACAGATTTCAACATCACTGCCGGCCTATCACTGCTGGGTCTGGCAAAACCGGCAGTGATGAATCTTCACTGCCGGTTCCAGCCACGAACCGGCAGTGAAGGTCCCCATCACTGCCGGTTCGTAATTTGAAAAATCAGTTTTGTAAATTGATTGTTTGAGCCACTAAACGAATTCAAATGAAAAAGTCGTGAACTGCAAAGTTTCATAACTTTTTGAGATCTACAACTTTCATGTAGCAAGTTTTTTCATCCGAGATCGTTTACAAAAATTTGAATTTCAAATTTTACACATTCAAACGTATTTTTCAATGACAAGATGATTTCAAATGAAAAAGTTGTGAACTACAAAGTTTCATAACTTTTCGAGATCTACAACTTTCATGTAGAAAGTTTTTCCATCCAAGGTCGTTTACAAAAATCAAAAAAGTCAATTCTACAGGTATATCAGTGCCGGTTCCAGCCACGAACCGGCACTGAAGCTCCTCATCACTGCCGGTTCGTGGCTGGAACCGGCAGCCACGAACCGGCAGTGATGAGGAGCTTCAGTGCCAGTTCGTGGCTGGAACCGGCACTGATATACCAGTTAATTTTTTTGATTTTTGTAAACGACCTCGGATGGAAAAACTTTCTACATGAAAGTTGTAGATCTCAAAAAGTTATGAAACTTTATAGTTCACAACGTTTTCATTTGAAATCATCTTGTCATCGAAAAATATGTTTGAATGTGTAAAATTTGAAATTCAAATTTTTGTAAACGACCTCGGATGAAAAAACTTGCTACATGAAAGTTGTAGGTGTCGAAAAGTTATGAAACTTTGTAGTTCACAACTTTTTCATTTGAATTCGTTTAGTGGCTCAAACAATCAATTTACACTCGGTTTAGTATAGAATATGAAGAAGTACTAACAAATCTAGAAACAATTGAGTCATGGGTGGAGTGGTAGAGGAGGTACCGCGCGAGGGTGAGGTTCTCAGGTTCGAATCCCCGGTGGAGCGCGTTCGCGAATTTTACGCGAAAAAATACTGGGCTTGTCCCAGAATTTAATTCTTTTTTTTCATTTTAAAAACGCGATTTTATTCTGGAATCCATCACTGTCGGTTCGCGGTTCGTAATGAACCGGCAGTGGCAGTGATGCGGGATTTCGAACCGGCACTGATTTGTCTTTCTGTAGTAGTGCTAGTTGATCATCATTAGAATCCTTTGGAGAATGCAGGCGTGTTGATAACTCATATACGTAGGACGATAGTGAACTACTACCAGCTGCTACTTTAGCTGATTATCAGATTCTGAAGACAAGCCGAGAGAGCAATTTTGTCCAGCATAACACCAAGCAGAAAACAATAATAACAACACGCCAAGAGTATCATCAATACAATAAGTTTTTCCTCTGGAGACTTGACTTATAATTGACGTATACTTATCAGTCTAAAACTGGAGTTGACCAAATAAGACAGCACATTTACAAATTTAAAACTAATAGAAAATATAAATGCTGCACTTTGATACGATGGGACAAAGCTCGTCTATGCATGCCGTCACTCCAGCTGCCTTTTGGTGCTCCGCGAAGCAACGGCACCTACATACCACGGATATCCTGTGGCCAATGAGTCCAGGCTGCCATGCATGGGCTCGTATTGATAATGGAAGAGGTGTGTAATTTGTTTTTAAGAAAAATAGAAGATATCCGACGGCTATTATTGATGATGCTGGTTTGAGTCTAGAAAAATAAATGCCACATATTGATGATTATTATGTGAATTTCTAAAATTTATGTTTTTCTTAACCATCTAGTGGGGATTAGTATAACGTGGAAGCTCCCTCTGCTACCTAGTCGTAAGATGCATAGCACATATACTTAGTCTAAAATACACCTGGGGCATTGACCAAATAATATGAGTCAATTATAAAAGTAATAAAAAAGAGGAATAGAAATAAAGTAGGTGGAGCCGACAAATAAAAAAGCTCATCGTATCAAAGTGCAGGACCTGTGGGCAGTCGTCTACCACATATGAACGCGACTATCCGACCTATAGAGGATGACCTGTGGGCAGGTCCACGAACAGGAATACTAAAGGCTCATCCATCGTTGTCCCTTCTCAGTGGAGCTGATGTAGCCATCAAGTATAAGACAGTTGTGGTGCAGGACCATCTATTTGAAACGCTGGAATTTCACAGGAATTTCACAGTATCAGTTCATTTCATTGAAAAAATATAGGAATAGAGAAAATTTCCCGCGTTCCAAACAGGGCCTAAGAGCCATGAATTCTGACATGACTGGTTGTCCTGGTGCTGCACTTTCCTGGCTGTTTCTTATCAGTTGGCTAGCTATAGCTTTGGGCTGCTGCTACACCCCTAGCTAGTTCTTCTATTTAAACCCTAGGAGGCTGAAGAATCATTGCCCTAGTTGGTTTCGGTGATTAACGACAATTAGAGATTATTATGGCTAACGTGTGTTTTGCAGAGGCTATGCATAGCTTAGCCATAGTGATCGATAAGAATGGACTCTAATGGTCATCACTTAGCCCCCAAGTTGGATATCGTTTCGGTTTTTAAGGAGACATGATGAAGACCCTAGAATGATAGGCTAAGTGCCATAAGGAGATGACGAGCACTTAGAAATAGATAGGGCTTTCTCTTTTTACCTTTGACCGTACTATGAAGAGGGGTTGAGACTAGTAGCTTGACTTAGCAAAGCTTCATGATTTAGGTTTGGTGCACACTTGACTTCCTTAGCTCTAAGCAAGCCTATGGTGACCGTAAGATAGCCTAGAACAACTTCCATATTCATCGCAACGAAATACGAAATTGTTAAAACTGTTTTCTGGGCGTCGGATGCTCCTGATAGGGGCGCCGGACGCTGTCCGTCGGCGTCGGACGCTGGGTGGTTAAGTCCACAGCGTCCGTCGACCTTCCAGTGGGGATGTTTTCTGGCTAAGATTTTCAGGGTCCGTCGGACGCTGTCTGTCGGCCAGGCGTCGGACGCTGGTAAGAGCGTCCGTCGACCTTCCAGAGAGGGTGTTTTTCAACCCTAGCCAGAGCGTAGCGTCGGACGCTGGGGATGAGCGTCCGTCGCCCAGTGACATAGCGTCCGTGGCTGGGAACAGTGTGTCAAAACTAGCCGTTGGGCAGGGCGTCGGACTGTCCGTCGCCCAGGCGCCGGAGCGTCCGTCGCCCAAACTATGAACAGAAACTAGCCGTTGGGCATGCGACGGACCGTCCGTCGCCTAGTCGACAGAGCGTCCGTCGCCAACTTAAAATGCCAGCCCGAGGCAGTTTTCAGAGGGTCTATTTATAGCCCCTCCCACTTCTCTCCCACCTTGCCTTTGCTCATTTAAGTTGCTGAGTTTGTTGAGAAGGTTGGGAAGAGAGCAAGAGCCCTAGAGAGAGAGAGAGTGATTCGCGAATCCATCCATCCTCTCTCTAGTTCATCCAAGAGTTCAAGTGTGCATCCTCTAGTTGTGAAGCTTGAGTGAGTCAAGCGAAGATCGAGGCTTGTTACTCTTGGTGATCGACATCACCTAGACGGTCCGGTGGTGCTCGGAGGAAGCTGATCGTCGGAGGATTGTCGGCGGCCCTTCTCCATCGACGTTTGTGATCGGTTGTGGGCGATTCACCGAGCCGGAGTGGCGAAGAATCAGCCCGTAGAGAGCACTCATCCCTTGCGCGGGATTGAGGGGGAGCTATACCTTGCGAAGTGCTCCAACGAGGACTAGGGGGAGTGTCGACTCTTCGATACCTCGGCAAAACATCGCCGTGTCAAGAATCTCTTTCCCTAGCTCTTTATTACCGCATTACTTTCCGCACTTGTCTTTCAATTCATACTAGAATTGTGTAGGAAGTTTTCTCTTTCCATTGACTTGCTACCACTTTCTAGCTAGGACACACAAGTGGTGGGCACTAGGGGGTTAATTGGCTCTTTCTAGGTTTAATTCTTGTTTAGAAATTAAAAAGAGCCCAATTCACCCCCCTTCTTAGGCATCTTGATCCTTTCAATTGGTATCAGAGCGAGGTTTGCTCTAAATTAGGCTTCACCGCCTAGAGCAAGATGTCTCATGGGGATGGACCACCTCCCATGTTTGATGGAGACGACTTTCCTTATTGGAAAGTTCGTATGGAGGCCTATGTAGAGGTCGTCGACGTGGGCGTGCTCAAAGCCGCCACAAAGGGAGGCACCCTCTTCGCGGAGGACCTCAACTTTGATAAGCACAATGCCAAGGCGAAGAACATTATCTTTCATGGCATTAGCAAGGATGTCTTCAACCGAGTGCGTAATGCCAAAGACGCATTTGAGTTGTGGACCACGATTTGTGCTCTTCACGAAGGCACAAAAAGTGATCGTGAAGAACGCTATCACTTGGTTATGGCTAATCTGAATTCTTTTTCTATGCATGCAAATGAAATGTACTCACGACTTAACATTATTGTAGAGGAATTGAATGGGCTCGGTCTCAACCAAATGGAACCGGCCAATGTGGTACGCAAGATTCTTTGTGTCTTGCCCATTGAGAAGTATGGCCACATTGTCACGGTGCTTCACCAAGGAGATCTCTCTGCCGCTACACCAACATAAATTTTGGGCAAGATCAATGCCCATGAGATGTACATGAAGATTGGTGATGGTGGCTCTTCTTCCTCCTCCAAGAAAAAAGAAAAAGAGAAGGAAGAGAAGAAGGACTTGGCACTCAAGGCATCCTCCTCAGAGAAGTACAAGATGCAAGTCATGTATGAGAGTACAAGCGATGATGATGATGATGATGATCTCGCTCTCATGGTGAAGAAAACAACCAAGATGTTGAAGAATCTAAGCAAGAATGGAGTCAAGTTTGACTCAAAGAAGAAGAAATTCTTCACAAGCTCTTCAAGAAAGCCTCTCTCCAAGATGGATTGCTACAATTGTGGCAAACTTGGACACTTGGCTCATGCTTGCCCCGAGGAGAAGAAAGACAAGTACAAGAACAAGAAAGCAAACAACAAGTTCAAGTACAACAAGGGCAACAAAGTTGAGTCAAGTGATGAGGAGAAGAAGGATGACAAGCCATTCAAGAAGAAGAAGAACTTCAACTTCCACAACAAGAAGAAGAATGGCAAAGCCTACATTGTTGCTGATTGGCTCACCGACATTGAAGACTCAAGTGACTCGTCCGAAGATGAAAGTGAAGAAGAGAAGGTGGCCGCCTTGGTGATTGGTTCATCTACTCCACCGCCACCCCCTCCATCATCTCCGGGCTCATCCTCTACACATCTATGCCTCATGGCTAAAGGTGACAAAAAGGTACAAAAAGAGGATAGTGATGATGAGGCTAGCTCTAGTGATGATAGTGGTGATGAGTTTGAGGCACCTTCCTATGATGAGCTAATTGTAATTTGCAACAAATATACTAAGCTCATTAGGAAGTATAAAGGTAAAAGTGAATCACTAGAGAAAGCCAATGATAATTTGCATGCTAAGCTTGATGACTTGTCTAGTGCTAATGATGAATTGAAGCTTGAGAACAAATCTCTCTCATATAGCACTAGGGAGCTCAAAGCCTCACTCAAGCAAGCTAATGAGAAACATGACAAGCTTGAGAGGTCAACACAAGAGCTCCATATAAGATACAACTTGCTAAAAGATGACTACAACCAAGTTAAGAATGAACATGGTACACTTGTGATAGCTAATGAATTGCTTTCAAATGATCTTGCTACACATGTTGCTATTAACCCGGTTGTTAAGTGTGATATAGCTACTTCTTGTGAGGACTTGCTTGATGAAGTTGCTAGTGAGCAAAATGCTAAGTGCAAGGGCAAGAAGGTTGTTGAGGCCGAAGATCATGATGACTATGTGAAGATGAGGCAAGAAAACTCCAAGCTCAAGGAAGAGCTAATCAACCTCAAGGCAAGCAAGCTATTCACTACCAAGTCGGCCAAGCAAAATGACAAAGATGCAATGACCTTGATTAACTCTCTCAAAGAGGAGAATGCAAAGCTCAAGATTGAGAATATCAAGCTTACAAGTGGATTGGAGAAGTTCACCAAGGTCCACAACCTCCAAAGTGAGCTCTTGATGAACACTATCATGAAGACCGACAAGACCGGCATTGGGTTCAAGGAGAACCAAATCATGAAGGCCAAGGTCAAGATAGAAGCCAAGAACTATTACAAGAACAAGGTCATGAGAAGCAACTATGACACACCAAAGCCCAAGCCCAAGAAGTGCTTTGGATGTGGTCAAGAGGGTCACTTTCAATCCCAATGCAAGACTCCAGCTCCCAAGACCTTGCCCAAGCACATATGGCTTTTCGCTCATGATGCACACTTCATCATCAACAAGGACTCCAAGGGTAGACCTCAAGTTGTATTTCTCGGTCCTAAGATGAAGAACAAGCCCAAAGTGCTATGGGTTGCTAAGGAGTTGGTGGACAAGGCTATGGGACCTCGCCAAGTGTGGGTTCCCAAACAACAAGCTTAACTCCAAGTTGCTTGTGTGTAGGTGAACTACAAGACCGGTGGAAGTCATTGGGTGATTGATAGTGGATGCACTCAACATATGACCGGTGACTCCCGGATGTTCACCACACTCGAGGAAGATTGTGAAGGGCAAGACAAAATTACCTTTGGGGACAATTCAAAAGGCAAAGTGGAAATCTCAAATGATCAATCAATATCAAATGTCTTGCTAGTACAATCATTGAGCTTCAACTTGCTATCGGTGGGACAACTATGTGATCTTGGTTTCCAATGTCTCTTCACTCCAAATGAGGTAGTTGTGTCCAAGATTGAAGATTCATCATTGATATTCAAAGGGTTTCGGCACAACAATCTCTACCTAGTGGACTTCACCTCAAATGAAGCTAGTTTGCAAACATGTCTATTCTACAAGAGTTCTTTGGGTTGGCTATGGCATAGAAGATTAGCACATGTGGGAATGTCAACTTTGAAGAAGCTTGTCAAGAAGGAATTGTTTAGAGGTGTGAAGGATGTGGTGTTTGAGAAGAACAAACTTTGTAGTGCATGTCAAGCCGGCAAGCAAGTGGCAAACACTCATCCAACCAAAGCTTTCATGTCAACCTCAAGAGTCCTAGAGCTACTCCACATGGATCTATTTGGACCTACCACCTATGCTAGCCTTGGTGGCAATCTCTTTTGCTTGGTGGTAGTTGATGACTACTCTAGATACACTTGGGTGTTCTTTCTTCAAGACAAGGGAGAGACTCAATCAATATTCAAGAAGTTTGCAACTAGAGCCCAAAATGAGTTTGATGTGAAGATCAAGAAGATAAGAAGTGACAATGGGACCGAGTTTGTGAACACCAAGATTGAAGACTATTGTGATGAAGTTGGGATCAAGCATGAAGTATCCGCCACCTACACTCCTCAACAAAATGGTGTAGTAGAGAGGAAGAACCGGACACTTATTACTCTTGCAAGATCAATGCTTGATGAATACAAACACCCCGAGAAGTTTTGGGCCGAAGCAATCAACACCGCATGCTATGCGGCCAACCGGCTGTTTGTCCAAAGGCTTCTCAAGAAGACACCCTATGAGCTTGTGAATGGGAAGAAACCGGATATATCCTTTTTCCGAGTGTTTGGTTGCAAAGTGTACATCTACAAGAAGCGCCAACACTTGGGCAAGTTCCAAAGAAGATGTGACATTGGTTTCTTAGTTGGATATTCACTTAAATCCAAGGCATACCGTGTATTTAACAAAGCCACCGGCTTAGTTGAAGAAACGTATGATTTGGAGTTTGATGAAACTAATGGCTCTCAAGAAGAGCATGAAAATCTTGATGATGTAGGTGATGAACCCTTGAGGGAGGCAATGAAGAATATGCCAATTGGTGCTATCAACCCGCAAGAGGTGGAAGAAGTTGAAGATGAAGCAAATCAAGATCCTTCTCCACCCCACACGCCTCAAGTTGATGAAGAAGATCAAGTGAGGGAAGCTCAAGAAGACACTCACATTCCTCAAGATCAAGCCGAGGCCGAAGCAAGCAATGTTGAAGCACCGCAACCTCCTCCCCAAGTGATTAATAGAAGATCTACACCTATGCTTCAAGCACATCCTCAAGACCTCATCATAGGGAGTCCATCAAAGGGGTAACAACTCGATCTAAACTTGCTTCTTATGTTGAACATCACTCCTTTGTTTCCTTTGTTGAGCCTTCTAGTGTGGAGGATGCACATGCGGATCCGGATTGGGTGAATGCTATGCACGAAGAGCTGAACAACTTCACCCGGAACGAAGTGTGGACACTAGTAGAAAAGCCCAAAGGAGCAAGAATCATTGGCACTAAGTGGGTGTTTAGGAACAAGCAAGATGATCAAGGCGTGGTTGTGAGAAACAAGGCAAGATTTATGGCAAAGGGGTTCTCCCAAGTTAAAGGCTTGGATTTTGGGGAGACCTTTGCACCGGTTGCAAGACTAGAAGCCATTCGTATCCTTTTGGCATATGCTTCACACCATAAAATGAAACTCTTTCAAATGGATGTGAAGAGTGCCTTTCTAAATGGTTTCATTAATGAACTTGTTTTTGTCTCACAACCTCCCGGGTTTGAAGACCCAAATTGTCCTAATCATGTGTATAGGTTGTCCAAGGCACTCTATGGATTGAAGCAAGCTCCAAGAGCTTGGTATGAGAGGCTAAGGGACTTCCTACTCAAGAAGGGCTTCAAGATCAGGAAAGTGGATAC
Organism: Microstegium vimineum; assembly: GCA_022036555.1. Lineage (NCBI taxonomy): Eukaryota > Viridiplantae > Streptophyta > Magnoliopsida > Poales > Poaceae > Microstegium > Microstegium vimineum. Next base: position 4,784,096 of record CM039133.1, read on the forward strand.
CACACTCTTCACCAAGGTGCTAGATGGAGAGATCTTTGTTTGCCAAGTGTATGTCGATGACATTATATTTGGGTCAACAAACCAAGGTCATAGCAAGGAATTTGGTGCATTGATGTCCAGGGAGTTCGAGATGTCGATGAAGCAATTGAGGGAGGGCACCTTCATATCTCAAGAGAAGTACACTTATGATGTGCTCAAGAAATTCAAGATGGAGGATTGCAAGCCAATCAAGACCCCAATGCCTACTAATGGGCATCTCGATCTCGATGACGGAGGTAAACCGATTGACCAAACTCTTTATCGTTCTATGATCGGTAGTTTACTTTACCTCACCGCTTCTAGGCCGGATATCATGTTTAGTGTGTGTATGTGTGCTAGGTTTCAAGCAAACCCTACGGAGTCGCATCTTTGTGCGGTTAAAAGAATCCTTAGGTACTTAAGGCACACCCCTAGCATGGGTCTTTGTTATCCCAAAGGAGCTCCCTTCCAACTAGTTGGCTATTCCGATTCGAATTACGCCGGGTGTAAGGTTGATAGGAAGAGTACCTCCGGCGGGTGCCAAATGCTAGGAAGATCACTTGTTTCTTGGTCCTCAAAGAAGCAAAATAGTGTGGCATTGTCAACCGCTGAAGCGGAATACATTGCCATGGGAGCAAGTTGTGCACAAATCTTATATATGACCCAAACACTCTTTGATTACGGCGTGTTTTTAAAAGAAGTTCCACTTTTGTGTGATAATGAAAGCGCCGTAAAGCTTGCAAACAACCCGGTTCAACACTCTCGCACCAAGCACATAGATATTCGCCATCACTTTCTTAGAGATCATGTGGCTAGGAAAGACATCACACTAGTTGGAGTTAAGAACGAAGAGCAATTGGCGGATATCTTCACTAAACCACTCGATGAAACAACCTTTTGTAGGTTGAGAAGCGAGTTAAATGTGCTTGATCACTCTAATTTCACTAAAAGATGAGCTTGTGTGAACCATGCATTCATATGTAATATAACATGTTTAATTTGGTAATGCACATAGGCTTGGCTAAAGCAGTTAGGATAACCGCCCTCAAAGCGTGTGACAAAGCTTAACCGCGGTTTAAACTTGCAAGCAACCTAGATTCAAATTTCGTATTGCATAGCATATGCATGTGTGTTGTTTGCCCTTTCTTTTCAGTTAAGTTTCTTGAGCATCCTCTATGATAGTCCACTTAGGGGGAGCATTCCAAGCTCAAGTCACTTCAATACCCCTCTTGTGGCCATATGATGACCCCTTGGCGCTTCCATTCAAATATTTTGAGCTAAAAACTAAATTTAAGCCTATGGCAAACTATTTAAAAATGAGTGTTTGAGAGATGGTTCTCATATCAAGTCCAGTCAAGTGTTATTTGGATCTTATTGGGATTGGAACTTGGTTGGGATAAAGACCCAAAAATAAAATTTGAAAAATTCTATTTAAAAGGCGTCGGACGCTGCCGACTGACGCTCGGTGTCAATTGCCTCAGCGTCCGTCGCGATCGTCCGGAGATTAAAGTTGCCCGCTAACAGGGTGACGAACGCTCCCCCAAGCGTCCGTCGCAGAGCGTCCGTCGCGGACAATGCGATTGGGCGTTTCAAATCTGTTCTGGAAGCCCGACGGACGATGCCGTCGGACGCTCCCCGAGCGTCCGTCGTAGTCCGACGGAGCGTCCGTCGCGAACTTAACGGCGAAATTTTTTTAAAAAATCCCCGCTTCCTCTGTTCTTCTCGCCCGATTTGTTTCTCGTCCGCCGCCGCACACCAAACCCTAGCCGCCGTTCTCTCGTCGCCGTTGAGCACCCAAGCTCTCCCTCTCCGGCGAGCCGCCCCCTGCGCCGCCGCAGGCTCCTTCCAGCGCCGCCGCCAGCCTTCTGCACCGCCGCCGTGCCACCTCTCCCCTCCACACCAGGCCCCTTTCCATACTGCCACCCAAGCCACCGTGCAACTCTCCTTGCCGAGGAGCTCTCCGTGTTGGAGGGTGACTGACCATAGTTGCACATCAAGGTGAATTTTCAACTTCTGTAAATTTCCTTCTTGATTGCAATTCACCCCGCGATTCCCTATCATCATCCTAAACCCTACATTGCCTTGAGTAGTTTGCGGATTGCGGATTGCGGTTGATCGATCGAGGATCTTTCCCCTTCTGTCCTTTTGGTCAGAGGTTCGAGGTATGGCAATTGATATCACGATTCTTTCTTATCTAGATTTCATGCTTCTATAGTCACTCTCATCCCTAGTTATAAGCTTATGGTATACTCCTATCTATTTCTCACGAGCAGGGTCAGTTGATCAGAGAATCAGAGGGTCAGAGCAGTGACAGTGAACTTAGGGCAAAGCCCGCGAGTACGGATCGAGGCAAAGCCTCGCGAGGACAGTCCAGGGTCGGCGTGCCATTCTTGCAATTGATTGTCAGTTTGTCGGTGGGCTGTGAGCGTGTCAGTGGTTGAGTGTCAATGGTCAGTGCTTTGAGTATCCTTGTCAGTGTTTTGATTGCAAAAGTTTGACAGATGACTAGAACAAAGAATGCAGGGCCCATTCCCGGTAGTGGTGGTGACCCTCCACCTCCACCGCGTCCACCCACTGACCGGGGCAAGGGAAAACAAAAGGTTATCTCTCGGAAGCACAAGAGGCCAGCGATGGATCCAGATTCGGCAGCCGCGCTAACAGTGGCAGAGGCAGCTGAGTTAGCGGAGTGAGGAGGACGTCGCGCCGGCTTGAGGCTCTCACCTCGCCGTGGAGCACGTCGTGAGTCCCCTCCACCTCCAGAGACAGAGCCCGTCGAGGCTACAGAAGGAGCAGAGACAGAGTCAGCCCCAGAGACTGAGCCGACAAAGGCCGCGGGCCACTCTTCTATCGGTGAGTTGATGAGCCGCCGTGTTACTCGTTCCCGAGGCTCAGGTGCACCACCTAGCCCTCCAGGACCCCGGCTCCCAGACCCAGTGAGGCACTAGGTCAGAGCACTTACAGCGAAGCAAGTCCAGCTGCTCCGCTTCGTCGACTTCCAGTCCTGGTTCCCACCTCAGAGGGACCCCCGTGCCGGACGAGAGTTCTACACTACAGAGCACGAGGACTTCTACAGAGCATATATAGACACTAATGCTCCTCTCAGGGCCCACAGGGTGTGCCCATCTGCCCATATAGAGGGGATCGGTGGTCCAGAGATCCTGCAGCACCTCCAGTATATCCAGGGTCTGACAGATCCGATGGGTCGCTCAGGGGCATATCAGAAGGATTGGGTATATCAGTTTTACGCCTCTCTGTGGATCTCGCCTGATCACGAGTTCCTACACTTTGGATTCCAGGGACGTGATTTCAGGGTTACAGCAGCACATTTCAGAGAGCTCTTCCACCTTGAGTCCTCTCCTACGAGGATCCACAGTCTTTGCTATGGGGATCAGGTGGCCCCTCGCCGACCTCACGATGGTATAGTGCCATCTACGGATTTCATGAGGTCGTGCTTTCAGCAGCCGTTCACTGAGGGTTCGAGCCGTACACCACGTGACCTCACTCCACTAGCTCGGATCCTCCACGAGGTACTCAGACGCACTATCCTCCCTCGGATTGGAGCCAGAGATACAATCACTCGCCTACAGTTGTGGCTCCTTGCCCATATTGTCAGGAAGGAGAAGTTCGACCTCTGGGATTTGATAGTGAGCGAGCTCAAGGATATTATAGCTGCTGGGTTCAGGGGTCATTGGCAGCTACAGTTCACCCATTGGATTTCATATTTGATAGTTGCCAAGACCGGATCAGGGGCTATGAGAGTCACCCTTACGAGGTCAGCTACAGAGTTTCCTGTCTATTCGATGAGTCAGCTCGTGATACATGGAAACCTGCCTCGCCCCAGCCGAGCTCACAGACCAGACACTAGGCAGGCCGGAGTGCCACCACAGTCGGCCGAGGTCATAGATGCGACAGTTGAGTAGATTGCTCAGGCAGAGCTGGCAGACTTAGACGCAGAGATTGATACAACTGCTGAGACAGTCTTCAGAGAGGACCTCGACTCCGACAGTTCTGACGAGGACTACCAGGCCGTGCGTGAGTATACACCGATGACCCATGACCACGAGGCAGGAGGGTCAGGCACAGCTGCAGCAGCTCCAGCTCCAGGTTCTAGCTCCTCAGAGGCTACTTTGCTCACGATTCTATCGAGGATGCAAGAGGAGCAGTCACGTCAGGCCGAGGAACAGAGACGACAGGCTGCCGATCTACGGAGGCTTACTGAGCAGCAGCTGGCAGCTCAGGCCCAGACACAGGCCAGACAGGACGAGTTCCAGCGTCAATTCTTGGCATATCAGCTGCAGCAGGCAGAGATCCAGAAGACCCAGACGTTGTTACTTGAGCTTCTTCTGGCCTCTAGCTCCGGGCAGACTTCCACGCCACAGTTTCAGTTGCCCGGCATCTCACAGCAGCAGCAGTTCACTTCACCTCCTCAACAGCCTCCAGTGGTTGTGGTGCCGACTCCAGCGTTACCGCCCAGAGGACAGCAGAGTCAGGCACCAGCTACTCCTCCGTTCCAGCCAACAGCCTCTCCTGAGTACCAGACTCCGAGGACCCAGGTGTCCTCTTGGATTGCTTCACCCGGAGAGTTCCAAACATGATTCACTCCTACCCGGGGAACTACCTTAGCAGAGGCCTCGAGAGATCTGTCAGCGTCTTATCTGGAGATCACGGGAGAAGACTCCCCAGGAGCAGCTCAGCCAGTCACACCAGCTCCAGAGACTGTAGTGGATCCTCTGGCGACAGGCACTCAACTGTCCTCAGTTGCATCGTCGGAGATCGCTCCTGAGCAGTCAGCACAGAGTCACTACTCCTCCAGCTACAGTTCAGACGGATGTTATATCTTTGGCAGATGAGGGAGTTACCGTGGCAGTGTCTTCTCCAGCTCAGACTCAGCCTGCAGAGGTTGCAGCAGCAGTGTCCCTAGTGGCACTTGCAGTGACACCGTCCCCCTCACCTCGAGTATTCACTCGTCGGGTTCCGAGGCCTGCTACTACTGAGGCAGGACCGTCAGAGGCACCAGCTGAGCCTCAGGGGGAGTCAGTTGAGACCGCAGCTCCAGAGGTTACAGTGACAGCTCCAGAGGTCACCCCAGCTGCACCTACACTTGCAGAGGACGAGGCAGATGATGAGTCAGACGAGTCAGATCTACAGAACTTCATCATGCTCGATCGCAAGGCTGCAGCTCCTCCACCTTCTTCTCCAGCCCCAGACACTTAGTTTTTGGTGCTAGGCGCCAAAGGGGGAGAGAGGGTCAGGTATAGAGATAGGGGGAGGGGATTTGGATAGACCCTCTGAAAACTGCCTCGGGCTAGCATTTTAAGTTGGCGACGGACGCTCTGTCGACTAGGCGACGGACGGTCTGTCGCATGCCCAACGGCTAGCTTCTGTTCATAGTTTGGGCAACGGACGCTCCGGCGCCTGGGCGACGGACGCTCCGGCGCCTGGGTGACGGACGGTCCGACGCCCTGCCCAACGGCTAGTTCTGACACACTGTTCCCAGCGACGGACGCTACGTCACTGGGCGACGGACGCTCATCCCCTGCGTCCGACGCTACGCTCTGGCTAGGGTTGAAAAACTCCCTCTCTGGAAGGTCGACGGACGCTCTTACCAGCGTCCGACGCCTGGCCGACGGACAGCGTCCGACGGACCCTGAAAATCTTAGCCAGAAAACATCCCACTGGAAGGTCGACGGACGCTGTGGACTTAACCACCCAGCGTCCGACGCCTCTGTCCGACGCCGACGGACAGCGTCCGGCGCCCCTTTCAGGAGCGTCCGACGCCCAGAAAACAGTTTTAACAACTTCGTATTTCGTCGCGATGAATATGGAAGTTGTTCTAGGCTATCTTACGGTAACCATAGGCTTGCTTAGAGCTAAGGAAGTCAAGTGTGCACCACACCTAAATCATGAAGCTTTCCTAATTCAAGCTACTAGTCTCAACCCCTCTTCATAGTACGGTCAAAGATAAAAGAGAGAAAGCCCTATCTATTTCTAAGTGCCCTTCATCTCCTTATGGCACTTAGCCTATCATTCTAGGGTCTTCATCATGTGTCCTTAAAAACCGAAACGATATCCAACTTGGGGGCTAAGTGATGACCATTAGAGCCCATTCTTATCGATCACTATGGCTAAGCTACGCATAGCCTCTGCAAAACACACGTTAGCCATAATAATCTCTAATTGTCGTTAATCACCGAAACCAACTAGGGGAATGATTCTTCAATCTCCCCATTTTTGGTGATTGACGACAATAGAACCTCGAGTATGGATAAGAGTTTTGGTTTAGATTTTATGGTGACTTGGAATGGTTGAGCAAGGGTTAGTGAAGTTGTAATGAATTATACTTGCTCACCCAAACCAAATCACAAAACATGGTACTTATAGATATGAATGTAAAACAAGTACCTCATGATATTCTCAAAGGATGTATCAGAGTATAGCGCAGAAGCTCAATTAACGTTAAGCATAGAGATATATCATGAAACATGAGACAACTCACAAGATATATTAGTGATAATCAAGAGTTTGTCACAGGCAACCATATAAACATCAAACAAAGTAAACATCACATCACACATATAAACAAATGCATAAGAGGACATGATGAAAGAGTACGGGGAAATTAAGCATTCAAAGATAGGGGGAGCGGATTTGGATCTCAGTAAAATCAATGTATGCTGCATTAATTAACAATGGGGTAAGGATGTCACAGGATTTATGGCATATAAAAGTACCATAAAAAATAAAAGTCTTTTTGTAGTATTTAAAGAGAGAGGTGATTTTAACTAAAGATAATCTTGTGCGTCGTAACTGGATTGGGGACACTTCGTACAACTTTTGTCACTACCCAGAAACTATTCATCACCTCTTCTTTGAATGTTTTTATGCTAAATTCCTGTGGCGCTCTGTACATTTATTTTTGGGCTTATCACCCCTACAAATGTTACTGACTTATTCAATAATTGGTCTAAGACGGGTGGTACCGAACATAATTCTCTGTTATTAACGGCAGTAGCTGCTTTATGTTGGACTGTTTGGTTAACTCGAAACGAAGTGGTGTTTGACAAGTGCATACCGAAATCTCTGTTGCAGGTGCTTTTCAGGGGAACATTTTGGCTTTGTCAATGGGCAATACTGCAGCGGCGTGAGGACTCTCGGGACCAGCTGATACTCGTTGGCCAACACCTAGAGACAACGGCGTTGCAATTCTTTTCCTCTAATGGGTGGTTGTCTTCTAAATTTATCGGTTCTACTTAGTCGAGACTTTAATCGTTTTAAGTACTTGTGTGAGTTTTAGTCTAAACGATGGTGGACAGCTTGTTAATTGTTGTGAGTTCGGATCCATGAAATAATTGGTCTGATTCTATCATTTTGGTAGATGAAGCCGGATAGTTTCTATCCTTTATCAAAAAAATATAGAGGATCTTTGAGACTGCTGAGGTCCGCATTCTGGTGACTCACGTTAGAATTCGCTAAATATATATAGACAAACACACGGATGAGGTAAGATTTCTGTGTTACGACGATAATGAATTAAATGACACAGTTGGTGGTAACCTGAACGAAGCTGGAAGCTAGCTTGCTACATTGTAAAGTCTGACTGGTTTTGTACCGTGCAAGAAGGCATCAATTTAAGTCTGGTTCAGTCTTTTTAATTTTTACTACAACGGCCGGGTAGTTTGGGTTTGGGTCGCCTGCATCAAGAATTTGACTAGACATTGAACTGACCTGGAGTAGTTGCCCCTGTGGGGTTGGTGTGGCACTTTAAGGAGGCAATTAAATATAGGCAGGCAGACTTCGATGGATCCAATGGCTTGCGCGTAGCAGACCTATCCATAATCCAATCTCCCCATAAATAATCCTTCAGCGTACGCGCGTGCCTCACAACATACATACAGTGCCACACACACACACCAGTCACGACTCAAGAGCAGGCAGACTCTGATGAATCCAACAATGGTCGTTGTAGTATTCTTGGCAATTCCCGTCCTCTGCCCTCTTGCCTAGTGCCGCCCCAGCTTCTCCTTCCGCAATCCCGACGAGTGTCACTGCCACCAACGTTACCGGCGGCAGCAGCAACGACCTTGCCGCGCTGCTGGCTTTCCAAGCCCAACTCTTTGATCCCACTGGCGTCCTTGCCAGGAACTGGACTCAGCCGGGTTACCCGATTTGTTCGGGTCGGGTAATTCGGGTAACTAATAGTTCGGGTAATGAAAACTGTTATCCGATATTAGCCCCGAAAAACACTACCCGCGATTTTGGGTACCCGATAATTTGGGTTCGGGTTCTGGTATTACCCGATATATCTGAATTTACAAAAATCAACAAACTTGATAAAAATTTAGTAGCAATTTATACATAATTTCAGCACCAAATGTACATGATTTCAACAACAATGTGCAGAGAATAATATATTATAGTCATTTGTTAAAGAAGAGAGAATTATATTTTAGTAAAGTGATAAGTTCAAGTGTTCTAATAACAACACATGATAAATATAAAGACTCGTACAAAACTTCGGGTAGTTCGGATAGTTTGGGTACCGGGAGATATTACCCGAATTAAGATCGGGTACCTCAGGTTCGGGTAATTCGGGTTCGGGTTCGAGTATCGGGCAACCAACGTTTCCTTCTGTCGATGGCATGGCGTCTCCTGCAGCCGGGCGTCACGGCTCTGTCGTTGCCGGATGTTGCGCTAGAAGGAGAGCTCAGCCCACACCTCGGTAATCTATCGTTCCTTTCCTTCCTCGACCTCAGAAACACCAGCCTTGCTGGTTCCATTCCTGACGAACTTGGCATGCTGCGTCGGCTTAAGGTACTATCTCTTTTTGGGAATGGCTTCTCTAGCACCAACACCCTCCTCCCCTGCGGTTGATGATCTGGATGGCGATCGGTTACAAACCTCAACGACCGGTTCACGTGGCGACAGTTTGGGTGAAAACCCTGTCTGGCATCTTACGCCGGATCGACGGCGATGGTACTCACTGTGCCTCGCATCTTGTTGAAGACATCGTTGAAGCTGTTATGCCCATGGGCGTTCAATAACTGGGTGAAAACCTAGCCTGGTTTCTCCGGCCGGCGGTGGTGGCGCAGTTGGCGCATCGTCGAAGTTGTTGTTCGTCAGGGCCAGGATTTCCTACCGCGTGTTGCCTGCGCAGCTCAAGACGGAGGTGGCGTTGGATGGTGTAACAGCTCGGCTTTTAGTGGGCAGGCTTGCATCTGCACCAAGTGTTCTGTGTTGTTGCCTTGGAAAAAGCATTCAGTCTTCAATGGTGGTTGGTGTCCAACGTTTTCAATACCTTTTTAGGTTTGACAAACGTATTTTTAGCGGATTTTGTCTTGACGCTGGTGATTTTATTCTAGTGGAGTTGTCATCACGTTGGTGATCTTATTTTAGTGGAGTTGATATCACGGAGCAAGCCTGTTTGTCGCGTAGGACTACTCGAGCTCCTTGTTGGGGATGTAATTTTTCAGTCAGTTTCTTTCTTTTTAATTTTCCTATTGTAATAATTTGGCCTGATTCTACCCACTGGTAGATGAAGCCGGATAGTTTCTATCCTTTATCTAAAAATTCCTAGTACCATAGCGAACCTGACAAGGCTTGAGGATCTTCTTCTAAGTTACAATGGCCTGTCAGGGGAGATCCCGCCAGGACTACTGCAGAATATGCACAACCTTGAGATGTTTTCTCTTGCCAAGAATGAGATAACTGGGCAAATACCTCCATGCCTATTCAATAATACGCAATCAAGAGGCAAATCAGCTTGAGAAACAACAGTTTGTCAGGTCCCGTACCACAAAACGTAGGTTCCTTGCCCATGCTAGAACTCTTGTATTTGGGAGTCAATAACTTATCCGGTAAAGTACCCCCAAGCATCTACAATATCTCTTGGCTGCAGTTGCTTTCTATGGAAGAGAATAACTTTGTGGGTTCTATTCCGAACAATCAAAGTTTTAGCCTTCCTCTATTGAAGGTGATTTCCGAACAATATCAGGATTTGCAGCATGCAAACACTTGGAAAAATTTTCTTTAGGAGCAAACCATTTTGGGGATAAACTTCCAACATGGTTGGCTCGTCTGCCACGTCTCAGCGGAGTTAACTTGAGTTTAAATAACCTTGTTGACTCTATCCCATCAGCTTTTAGCAATCTCACCCATCTTACTGTACTAGCACTCCCATTCAACCAGCTAACTGGAACGATTCCAAGTTTTCTTGGCAACTTTTCGGAATTATCTACACTAGCACTGAACACAAATCGATTCTCAGGCTCGGTACCACCAACACTTGGGAACATTCCAGGTCTGAACCAGCTTGGTCTTGCAAGGAATACTTTAGATGGGAATCTTAACTTCTTGTCCTCCCTTTCTAATTGTAGGAAACTCCAGGTTGTTGACCTGTATGATAATTCATTTTCGGGGGGCTCCGAAATGAAATTGGGAACTTGACAGAGTTACTGTGGTTTAGTGTAGGTTATAACAATTTAACAAGTAGGCTTCCATCAACAGTGTCAAACATAAGTCATCTTGAAATGTTACGGCTTTCTAATAACCTATTCACGGGTGAAATCCCAACATCTATCACAGCAATGCAAGAGCTCTCGGTGCTTGATCTATCTAATAATGACTTCTCAGGTCCTATACTGACTGAAATTGGTATGCTCACAAGCATACAAAGGTTGTATCTTCACATTAACAAATTTTGGGGCTCTATGCCAGATAGCATCGGCAACCTTAGTTCGCTAGAATATATCAATGTTTCCAATAACCACTTAAATTCATCTATAAAAGGAAGCTTCTTCCATCTTGATAAACTTTTCGCACTAGATCTGTCTAACAATTTTTTTGTTGGTCCACTTCCGAGTGATGTTAGTGGGCTTAAACAAGCGTACGTCATTGACCTCTCTTGCAACTTTTTTCATGGAACCATTCCAGAGAACATTTGGACAAATTATGATGCTCAACTTCCTTAATCTATCACATAACTCATTCGATGGGCAATTCCCAGTCTCTTTTCAAAAGCTTACTAGCGTAGCATATCTGGATCTCTCCTTCAATAATATCTCTGGTACCATTCCCATGTTCCTTGCCAATTTCACGGCCTTGACTTCCTTGAACCTGTCGTTCAATAAGCTTGAAGGGAAGATACCAGAGGGAGGTATTTTTTCAAACATCACGTCAGTATCTTTGATTGGAAATGCTGGGCTTTGCGGATCTCCCCGTCGTGGATTTCCTCCATGTCTTGAGGACTCTCAATCAAATAGAAAAAACCTTCTAAATTTCCTTCTTCCGGTTGTCACTGTTGCATTCGTCGCCAATGTTCTTTTTGTCTACCTAATGATTAGAACCAACTAGTCCATCAACCAGTGCTCCCGCACGGGTTAACTTTAGATAAGCAATAGAAAACCCTATTTAATATATATTAACTAAATTTTTTTTCTTCAAGTGACTAACTTTTATTTGAATTCAGAGTAATTACAATATATAGAGGCAGTACTAGCATGTCTTAGAGGATCATCATGGCAAGATTAGTTTGATTCCATCATCGTAGCAAGATTAGTCTGATTCCAATAATTGACGTTTTCCTTTCTATTCTTTTTGTGTCCTAGTATGGCTAACTCCCTGCTATATGAACATGTTGGATGTTCCACTTCAGGAATTGAATTATGTGGATAACAATTTTATTTGTTGGATATAATATTGTTACCATCTTTATTTTACCAAATCAGTAAGGTAAAGTAGTTAGTTGTAGATACTCCCTCCGTCTCTGAAAGAATCAATTCCTAGAATTTGTGTCAGTAAAACTTTTTTTAACTTTGACTAACTTTATAGAAAAATATAATAACATCTATGATTTAAAATGAGCACCATGTGAAAATATATTCTATGATAAATCTATACTAATTTAATACTGTAACTTTTAATATTTTTCGTAGAAATTTGGTCAAAATTCAATAAATTTAACTTAAGACAACTTTAGAAATCTATTCTTTCAGGGACAGAGGGAGTATAGGATGGACGTATTTTTTTGGTGTGTGACAATTTGTTAAGACTTTTGTGAGATCTCGATGTCTAACAATATATATATATATATATATATATTAGTTTTTTAAGATTCATTGGCCGGAGGTTAATATATTATCATAACATATACTTTTTTACATATTATTTGAAATAAGTGTAGACTGTAGGCTAAATTCTTATCTACTATATTGTCATCAAAGATCAATACAACTGCACTGAAACAATTAAAAACATTAATTTATAAGACGTTAAACAATTAAAATGTTAAACAATTATATGAAATAATTTATTTAGTGTGTAATGCTAATATGTTATAAATTAGGTTACCAATATCAACAAAACATAATATTCTACTTAATATATAGTAACCTGAATTAATTAACAATGGTTACTGATTTATTTGTCATAGTAACTTATTGTTTGCTTACTTATTTTTTTAAAAAAAAATTGACTACATATATTGATACCACATAATGTTTAAGTTAATAAACTATAACAAAAATATTTCAAATATAGAGATTATCAAATTATTTGTCGTAATAGCCTATATTAGTCTTTGCATGTAGATTCATATGTACTTTTATTTGATTTTTATAACGTGTGCAAACTTAGGGGTCCTTTGCGTTATCTTTCATAATGACAAATAAGAGTAATTTATATTGAAACTTAGGGGTTGTTTTGAATTATACTTCACAATAGCAAAGGTGTATAATTTAGACAAAAAATTAGAGTCATTTGTTTATTTTTTTATAATGGCATATCTACAAAATATAATATATTACATAGCTATTTCTAACAATGATGTAATATATGAACCGTTAAGAATATATTTTTCATGAATGCTATTAAGCGACATATATATTTACACTTTACCATTTATTTGTACCCGATATGCCTGATGACACAATATGTATCTTTATTAAATAAAACTATCGATAACTCCATGGACCATGGTCTCTAATCTTTGAGCATTATTAACATGTAAACTCAAAGTAATCTAAAGGACTTATTATTAAAGTGAATAAGACAAATTATAAGTCATATGGTCAATAAGGATTATATCAAGACTTGTTTGTTCAAAGTAATTTTAGACTCTTGCATTCATTTTTCACAATTCTTTTCCTAGCTAGTCTAATGTCACCTAAAGTTACTGACCACACCAAAACAATATAAAATAAGTACTCCAGAAGACAAATTAAATTGTAATTATAGAGAAATCAAATTGTAATATAGGATCTAGCACACCTTTAGTTTGCACGTGCGGCTGGTGCCAGCGTTGATCTAGATGCCATAGACGCCATCGGCACGGCAGCCTACTTGTTCGCTTCTGTTCCACGCATACGACCGCCCGTCGACATAGTTGCCGAGTACGGATGTGTTAATGCCTCCTTGCTCGCTGAGACGTACGCACATATATATGGTACATGTACTTAGCTGCCTCCGCTTAGCCGCCATCACCCTGATCGCTTGCTTGCTCCTCGCCCCGATCGTCTGTCTTGGTCATGGCTCCTGGCGCCGATGCAGATGAGCTGCCAGGCATCCGCTCCTCTCGATGGAACAACGTCGCCAACAGGGTCGGATGGATCAGAGGAGGTGTTGCGGCTAAAATAATAGATTTATCTTTTCTTTCTTTTTATATCTAAGATATAATGACAGAACTTTCTAGAAAATAAAATAGTAGATCTAATGGCACATATTGTCATAGCCAATAGATTTAATGGTTGGATGTTTCTGATTAATGTGAGAATTTCTAGCATTTATCTTTTTTCCTAGCACATCTGGTGAGAATAAACGTGGAGCTTCCGTTGGGGCCTCCAATTAGTAATAGTAAGAAGCTAAGAGCAATGGGAGTGATGAAGCTACTGTAATGGATCAAGACAATACTGTAAGACAAATATTAGTTACCTACCATGATCTCATTTCTGCCACTGATAACTTTAGCGATAACAACCTTCTGGGAACTGGAACTCTTGCAAAGGTTTTCAAATGCCAACTGAGCAATGGTTTGGTTGTTGCAATAAAAGTTTTAGACATGCGACAAGAAGAAGCCATTAGAAGCTTTCATACCGAGCGCCATGTGCTTCGCATGGCTCGATACCGCAACCTGATAAGAATACTAAGCACATGGTCCAACATGGACTTCAGAGCACTCGTGCTCCAGTACATGCCCAATGGAAGCTTAGACAAGCTCCTACACTCTGAAGGCACATCAAGTAGCTTGGGATTCCTTAAGAGGATGGAGATCATGCTAGATGTGTCAATGGCGATGGAGTATCTGCACCATCAGCACTTCCAGGTTGTCCTGCACTGTGACTTGAAGCCTAGCAACGTCCTATTTGACAGCGACATGACAGCACACGTGGCAGACTTTGGCATCGCAAAATTGCTATTGGGTGATGAAAGCTCCATGGTCACTGCAAGTATGCCTGGAACACTTGGGTACATGGCACCAGGTACTATCGCTAAGCTAGCTTATATATACTGTAGTCTGTGTAGTTATACCAGTAAGTGGTGTGTATGATCATTGTAGTTCTTTCTAATTGCTCAATTGTTGTAATTATTATTTGGTTTTCTGATTATTAAGCAGAGTATGGATCATTTGGGAAGGCATCCCGCAAGAGCGATGTGTTCAGCTTTGGAATCATGCTTCTTGAAGTATTCACCGGAAAGAGACCCACCGATCCCATGTTCACAGGAGATCTAAGCATCAGCGAGTGGGTGATAAGCTCCTGCAAGGTCCTGCAACGTCATTGATCCCATGTTCAAGCATTCCTGTCAGAGATTGTCCATGTTCTGGATGATAAGCTCCTGCAAGGTCCTTCCTCTGCTGACTGCGATCTGAAGCCCTTCATTGCACCAATCTTTGAGTTGGGTTTGCTCTGCTCAAGTGATGCACCTCACCAAAGATTATCGATGAGCCATGTTGTAGTGGCACTCAAGAAAGTAAAAAATGATTATGTCAAATCCATGCCAGCAACAAGGCCTGAAGCTGACTAGTGATCTCGCTTATCTGCATGTCTCTGTTCTGTTCTTTCGCTTTTGAACTAGCAGAACACACCAGCTGCAGCATACTCTTGCACATCTTTCCTACTTTATCCTTTGTCCATTAACGAGTGTGTGTTCTGTTCATGCTTTCTCTTAGCCTACTGTACCATGATTTAGTTGTTGAGTTTGAGAGATGTTTGTGTACTGTGAACTGGAGATTTAATCATTGTGCCTACTGCAGCTAAAACCCTGGACATTCTATTTTCACTAGCATCCAACCTTCCACATAAAATGAGATTCAATGTGTGTGTGCTTCTGTAGTTGAAATCATGATGGTAATAGTTTGCAGATTCTATTTTGCAAGGCTCAGGGCAGACATATTTGTTGCGAATCCGAGGAGTACCGATTGCTACTTCGGTTTTGCAAAATTATGAGTGAATGAGATGCAGCCAAGCGTCCCGCTGCAGATAAAAAAACTAAAGCAATGCTGGTGAACCTCATAAAACTTAGGTGGATATATTTGTACGGAGATTTTGAATTTGCCTTGGTCATCTAGGGAGCCAATAAGAAATAAGATATATGAGAGTTGTCATCAATCCGGGAAAACCACCTATGGGAACTAAATCCCTCTGAGCACCAACCTATGCATTTCGGTAGAAGGTCACGGTAAATCGTGGACTAACCATGGCGGTTCTCTTTGCCAGCCACGGTTAATCATTCTACCGAGACGGCTGTCCAAGACGCCCGCCACGTACGGTAAACAGAAGGGTGTAGGCTTGGTAAACAGAAGGGTGTAGGCTACGCACGAGTGTAGGGTTAGGATGGTGTAGGTGATGGCTAGAGACCGTGTCATATTCATATGTATATATCTAGGATTAACTAAGGTGAAAAGTGAGATGTGAATGTTAGCCACACATAGACGTAAACCCACGGTATAGGTGTCACGGGGTATATCGGTGTATGTATACTATTGTATGCGATAGTTTGTGGCAATATTCAAGTATTTTATATGTCGCGTTGTATACATAGTCGAATATTTGGTGTTGGGTGCTACCACGTGTGTTAATGAATATAAGAAAGGAAAGACGTACAAATAAACTAGAATTTAAATGAGCACCACTAATTAGGGAAAGGTGTATAAATTAGAAGATTTTTGGCGGAGGAATCAACGGATTTTGAGATTGGACGAAGGAGGTTTGAATTCCCAATTTTTTAATACAATAAACGTATTTGAAGAATTATTTCTAGAAGTTCTGGTAATCAAAATGGGATGGAAAAGCTTGAGAAGGTTCTGGGGTGTAGATAGTTTATTTAGAAATTTTCTGAAAATTTTTCCATGCACTGAAAGCGCTTTTTGGCTCCTCTGTGTGCAATGCTCTGTGTCCAACGGAGGTGAAAGACACTTTTCTACGGTATGGAAGATTTAGAGTTAACAATGGTCACCAAACTAGATTTTGGGAGGATGTGTGGGTGGGTGAACAATCTCTAAAACAGAGATTTCCAAACCTGTACAGTTTAGTGAGAAAAAAGAATGGGCCTGTAGCAAAAGTTTTAAACTCGACCCTCTCAACATCTGTTTTAGACGGTCGATTATGGGGGAAAGGCTGGGCGAGTGGCTTAGGTTGGTATCTCTAGTAATGCCAACCTCCTTAAGTGCTAACAAGGATAGATTTGTCTGGTTATTAAACAAGGATGGAAATTTCACAACTCAATCGTTATATAGAGAGATAATGAAACAGGAAAGAATTGGAGGGAAGGATGTTTTCTGGAAAGCAAAAGTACTGTTGAAAATTAAAAAAATTCTTTGGTACTTAAAGAGAGGAGTGGTTTTAACAAAGGACAATTTATTAAAGAAAAAGTGGAATGGTGATTCTAAATGCAATTTCTGTGGCCTACAAGAAACCATTCAAAACATCTTTTTTTTATTGTCGAGTGGCTCGTTTTGTTTGGAATCTGCTCTATATCACTTTCAACTTAAACCACCACATAGTACGACTCATTTGTTTGGTTCTTGGATAAAGAGCTTTGCTCCAGTGCTAAGAAAGCAAATAATTTTGGGGATGGCAGTTGTATGTTGGGTTTTATGGTTGAATACAAAGGATGCTGTCTTCAAAAAATCATTTGCTAACTCTTATTTGCATGTAATTTTCAAGGGGGCTTACTGGATCAGGCAATGGTTTCAGTTGTCTAAAGAGGAAGAGAGAGGAGTTTTGAATGAAGGTTGCAGGCGTCTTAAACAAGTGGCGTTTCATTTCTTTGGAGGTTTTGGTTGGAAGATTCAGAGAAGGATAGAAGCATACTAATGGTGGTTCCAAGTACTAGAAAGTTGAGTCTTTCTGTCTGTGCGTCGGGATCTATGTTTTGGCTTCTGATCCACTTCAACAAGTGGCGTTGCTTCTCTTGGGATATCCGGGTTGGAGATTTAGTGAATGACAGGTTATTAGTTTGGAGGGGTCCATGTACTGGATTACTGGAACTTTGATCTTTTGTGATTTGAGCTGTGGGCTCTTTGTTTCTTTGATGGTAGCAGCATGCTGTCCAAATTAGAAACTTGGTTAGTGTCCGTGTAACGGAGTCTGGTCTAAGAACCTTTTTGTAAATTTAGGCCATAACCATTTCACCTGTGAATGTGAAGGTCGGAATGATTATTCCGTTATCTAAAAACATACTCAGCATTTTTTCCAGCGCGGCTGACGCGTGAGGCCAACCAGTAGTCAAGCTGACCGGTGCTGTTTCCTGGTCTATACTGCGCCGTTCAGTGGACCGGCTCCCTTTCTTACTCGAGTTCTCATGGACCAAGTCCATGGAGAAAGAGGGAGAGATTGGAAGCCGCACTGGCTGCCAGGTGGGTCCCATGCGGTAGTGGGGCCTGCAGCTACGCCTACGCGGTGCTTGGAACTGGGCCGGATTTCACAAAAAGAGAGAGGAATGGGATATCGAGTCGAGACTCCACTGGCGCACGCTACGTGCTTCTCGTGTACTATGTGCATGTGCTACACGAGAGATGTTGATGTAAATATGAAATGATTTTCTATTCCAAGAAAATGTAACAATGTATATATTTATAATTCTGATGTATTTTCCATTTTCCAGAAAGAATACATGTAATGAATGATGATTGAATTACAGCAACAACCATTTGACAGTTTCTTACTCCTGTCCACTTCAGTCAATGTCTACTTGATGAATGAAAGTTGACTCAGTATACAAAGTACTCCCTCCGTCCCTAAATAACTGTCGTCGTCGTTGGTATTCGTGCCACAAGTTTTACTTGATTTGTAGAAAATACGTGCAACATTTGTATCTTCAAATAAATCTGTTAAAAAACTAGATTCAAAGATATTTCGAACAATATTAATTATGTAGTATAAATATTAATATTTTTTAATATATATTTAGTTAAAGAAGTTTTTTGGGAACCGTGAACGACAGTTATTTAGGGACTGAGGGATCCTATACGTACGTTTATATCTAGTCACATCATAATTAACTTAGTGAAATTTATTACGGTCATCTAACGTTAGAAATGTCTAAAGTCTATCGACAATTATTACTACACACAGTTGAGTATTATATAGATTACACAGACGAGACAACTCAACGGAGTGTCGACCAAATGGCTGCTGCATGGCTCACGCAACTGCTAATTCCCTTGCACGCTACTGTTGCTGCTGGTCCAGCTCCGTCTCCGACGACGATCAACCGCAGTGACACAGACCTTACTGCGCTGCTTGCTTTCAAAAACCAGCTCTCCGATCCCCAAGGGATCCTTGCAAGCAGCTGGACATCCAACATCTCCTTCTGCCGCTGGATCGGTGTCTCATGCAGCCGCCGCCGGGACCGTGTCACGGCGCTTTTGCTGCCGGATGTGGCCCTCCAAGGAGAGCTCAGCCCACACCTCGGTAACCTCAGTTTCCTCTCCCTGCTCAACCTAACAAACACTAGTATAGAAAATATTTTTAGAGGCGGTGGTAGAGGCATTTATACAGGCGGTCAAGTCTACCGCCTGTACTAGGGGTCAGTACTAATCGGCCCACAGTACAGGCGGCGGGCTGTGAGCCAAGATTTTCACAGGCGGCTCACTTTGTCAGCCGCCTGTATTAATCCGCAGAATAAAATCGCGTTTTTAAAATCGAAAAAAAGAATTAAATTCGGGGACAAGCCAGTATTAATCCGCACGCGTAAAATCGCGTTTTTAAAGTCGCAAGTCGCACGCATTTTTTCGCGTAAAATTCGCGAACACGCTCCGCCGGGGATTCGAACCTGAGACCTCATCCTCGCGCGATACCTCCTCTACCACTCCACCCATGACTCACTTGTGTCTAGATTCGTTACTACTTCTTCATATTCTATACTAAACCGAGTGTAAATTGATTGTTTGAGCCACTAAACGAATTCAAATGAAAAGGTTGTGAACTATAAAGTTTCATAACTTTTCGAAACCTACAACTTTCATGTAGCTAAGTTTTTTCATCCGAGGTCGTTTACAAAAATTTAAATTTCAAATTTTACACATTCAAACGTAATTTTCGATGACAAGATGATTTCAAATGAAAAAGTTGTGAACTACAAAGTTTCATAACTTTTCGAGATCTACAACTTTCATGTACAAAGTTTTTCCATCAGAGGTCGTTTACAAAAATCAAAAAAATTAACTGTACAGGTATTTACACAGGCGATTCTCTTGCTGAGCCCACCCTATTTTTTGTACTGGCGTCATGAAATTGTGAACCGCCTGTGAAAAAAAAACAACGTGCCAACAAAAATAATTTTTGTAGTAGTGAAAGCAAGGGTGAAATCCCGGCCAGTCTAGGTAGGCTACACCGGCATGCATGGAGATCTTGTCCTGTCCAAGAACCACCTGTCAGGTCCCATTCCTCCTACCATTGGAAACCTCACAACTCACAAGCCTTCAGTTTCTTGATCTAAGTAGCAACAACCTCTCGCACCAGATCCCACCGAATTTACTATTGAACATGCCGAGCCTTCAGAAAATTTACTTGCAAGTTATTTACTTGTCACTTAACTCCTTTGTCGACATTATGCCAAAGTGGATGGCACAACTGCCACAGCTAACCATTCTTTCCTTGGGTGGGAACCAGCTTGTTAGCTCAATCCCAGCTGCACTAGGAAATCTGACCAATCCTACATTACTAAACCTCAATTGCAACTTAACAGGCGAGATTCGAAAAGAATTAGGCCTCATAAGAGAACTTTCAGCTTTGTATCTCGGATCTAATTTTCTAACTGGTCCAATCCCAGCATCTGTCGGAAATTTATCCAAACTTGAGATCCTAAACTTCGCTGAAAATTCTGACTGGCTCAGTACCAGCAACACTTGGCAGCATCCCAACTCTGAAGAAGCTATATCTTCAATGGAATAATTTAGATGGAAATCTTGGTTTCTTGTCATCCCTTTGCAACTGCATGCAACTCCAGATCCTTGATCTACATTATAATTCTTTCACTGGACAAATTCCTAATATTGTGGGAAACTTGTCTGTACAATTACTTCAGTTCGATGCTAGATACAACAAGCTAATAGGCAGCCTTCCTTCATCATTGTCAAACTTAAGCAGTCTTGACTGGTTTACTGTACCCAACAACCAGCTCACAGGAGCAATCCCAGAATCTATCATAAGGGTACACAATCTCGTTTTACTGGATATCTCCAACAATGACATATCAGGCCCTATCCCAAAACAAATTGGTAGCCTCACACTACTATAAAAATCATTTTTACTGGCACGTTGTTTTTTTTTTCACAAGCGGTTCACAATTTCATGACGCCAGTAAAAAAATAGGGTGGGCCCAGCAAGAGAACCGTCTATGTAAAACAGTTTACACAGACGGCTAACATTATAAACCGTCTGTGTAAATAACTGTACAGTTAATTTTTTTGATTTTTGTAAACGACCTCTGATGGAAAAACTTTGTACATGAAAGTTGTAGATCTCGAAAAGTTATGAAACTTTGTAGTTCACAACTTTTTCATTTGAAATCATCTTGTCATCAAAAAATACATTTGAATGTGTAAAATTTGAAATTTAAATTTTTGTAAACGACCTCGGATGAAACAACTTGCTATATAAAAGTTGTAGGTGTCGAAAAGTTATGAAACTTTGTAGTTCACAACTTTTTCATTTGAATTCGTTTAGCGGCTCAAACAATCAATTTACACTCGGTTTAGTATAGAATATGAAGAAGTAGTAACGAACCTAGACACAAGTGAGTCATGGGTGGAGTGGTAGAGGAGGTACCGCGCGAGGGTGAGGTCTCAGGTTCGAATGTCTTAGGTTCGAATCCCCGGCGGAGCGCGTTCGAAAAAAATGTGCGACTCGCGATTGGCGACGGAGATGGGCGGGCAGATTAATACTATGCTTGTCCCAGAATTTAATTCTTTTTTTCGATTTTAAAAAAGCGATTTTAAAAATGGGTTTTCACAAACGGCTGGCAAAGTGAGCCGCCTGTGTGAAAACCTTTTTTTCACAGGCGGCTCACAGCCCGCCGCCTGTACTGTGGGCCGATTAGTACTGACCCCTAGTACAAGCGGTGGACTTGGCCGCCTGTATAAATGCCTCTACCACTGCCTGTGAAAACGTTTTCTGTACCAGTGTCATGAACTTACAAGACATTGTATTCCTAGGAAATAGATTAATTGGTCATATACCTGATAGCATTGGCAATCTTAGCAAGCTAGAAAACATCTGGTTGGACAATAACAAATTAAATTCATCGATACCAGCAAGTTTGTTCCACCTTGATAAAATTATAAACATATACCTTTCTTACAATTCTTTTTCTGGTCTACTTCCGACTGATGTTCACTACTAGAATCAACCGGTTTCCCTATGGTTGAAACCCTAGGGAAATGCTAAGAAAACGGTAGGGAAACACTTTCCCATGGAAATTTGGTAGGGAAAGGTCTCTAGGGAGCATTTCGTCGGGAAAGTCATTGTGCCCTACGGTTTTTTGTGAAAACCCTAGGGAAATAAACTTTCCCTATAAACTTTAGTTCCTAGGGAAATCAGTTACATGACATGCGTATCCACGTGGAAAGCTTCTTTCCCTACGGTTTGACATCCTAGGGAAAGGAATATGTACCAATATTTTATTTTTATACCTCACTTCTATTTTCTTCATTTATTTAATTTTCATTGATAAAACAATCCATCCTGAATAATATATTTCCTCCTTAGAATTTGTAACACACATCATTATAATTTATATGTTATGCAAGGAATACAAGTAGTCATAACTCATAACTTATGAGTATTCCATGAAAAAAACAAAGATAGAGACGTTTCCAAAATGAAAAGTAGAAAAAAAGAAGAAAAAACAGAGCAGCCTGACGACATGCACCAAGCTCGCGTCTCATCAGCTTCCTAACACGCGCGTGACCTCCGCCTGCCTGCCGGCGCTACAGACGTCTGCGTCTGTCATTCCGCCTGCTCGACGGTGCCCCAGAGCACAGCCCACGTTCGTCCGCTACTCGGCCTGCTCGTCGTAGTCGCCACTCGAGCTCGACTCACGTGACGCTACCGCCTCCGCCACGGCTTGGAGTCGGGCGCTGCTGCCACTTGGCTTGCGTGATGCTTCCTCCGCGCGCCGCCGCCGCAGCAGCAGCACGCTGGAAGCCTCCTTGCTCCTCGGCCAGCACGACGCCACCGCTGCAAGTCAGCCACGCGCCGCCACAGCTGTTCGTCGGCCTGCGCTGCTTCCGTCGCTCCTCGACGGCGGCGCGGTGCCAACAGAGAGAACAACGAGAGAGGAGAGGAGGGATGGGAGAGAGTGCGAGAGTATGCGGAGAAGAAGAATCACACTTTGCTTTAAAGTGGTAGATACGAAAAAATTTAACTTCTAGGAGCGGTAAATTTTTGGAGGCCAACCAAAATTTTCAGTTCAGCTCAGGTCACTCACTTTCCCTAGGATGACAAAAATTCCTAGGGATATACTCCACCTGAGTGCTTACCTGGCGGTTCATCCTGAGGAAACCATACAATTCCTAGGGAAATTGGATTTCCCTACGGTTCTGATTTGCAACTCTAGGGAAACAAACATTCCCTAGGATGCTTAAATGTTTCCTAGGGAAAGAAAAAAAAAACGTACGGAAACTTGTAGATTGCATTAGTGGTTGGTAGGTTTAAACAAGTATATGTAGTTGACCTCTCCTCCAACTTTTTGGTTGGCAGCATCCCAGAACCATTCGGCAAAACTAAGAATGCTATCATACTTAAATCTATCACACAACTCATTTGAGGCAAGGACCTGGCCCTTCCGCGTCCGGGTCGACCGGCGGAAGGTCTAGGGCGGCGGCGAGGCCGCCGGCTACCGGGAGGAGGCGTGACCGATCTGGTCCTCCTCCACCGGATCTGCGATTCGCCCGTCGGTGCTGCGAGGTGGCGACCTGCTCGGGTGGCGGCTGATCTGGCATGCGCCCCTGTGGGCTAGGCGACGCGGACGGCGGCACCGTTCTCTCCACCGATTGATGGATGGACGGACGGCGGCCAGTGCACCTACACCGGTGAAGGGGTCTGGCAGCGGCGGGCCAATCTGGGTATCTCAGGCCTGGATCCGCCGGCTGCTGCCCCGTGCTGCCCCTTCTCGGTGCGGGTGGTGCTCCGACGATGTGGACTCGGGCGGGCGTTTGCCTCGGGTTGGGGACATTTCCCAGGCGGCGGCTTGGGGGTCGATCTGGCCCCCGGACACCAGATGGGGTTGACAGTGTTGGCACCGACCATCTCGACAAGCCGTCCAACCTGCCCCCCCACAGACCACGTCGCTCCCAGGCGGCCCGTAAATCAGCTCCGACGTCAACATCAAAGGACATCGTCGTCCCCTGTTTTTCTGCTGCCTCACTATAGCTGGTGAAGACCATGCCGATCATCTCCAGCTTCTTTGTATGTAGGTTCGGCTTGGATGTGCCTTGCAGGATATAGGAATACGAGTGAAAAACCTGCGGACGTCATTTACCTTCTTGAAGGCATCAACACAAGCACACCCGCTCCTAGCCATGCCTACACTGCGGCATTTGGGACTCAGTTGCACTGTCAAGAGCAAGCCAAAGACGTCCTCTCGTCGATCAAATAGAGGGTAGAAGCATTTATCGTTTTGCTATAATTTCCCTGGTCTTGTATAAGACTATGGCTTTTCTCTCTTTTGTTTTTCTATCTCTTTTTGTATTTGTTGGTTGTGTACATCTCCGGATGTAGAGGCTGGATATTGAATATACTTTATCGAAAAACTCATTTGAGGACTCAATTCCACAGTCATTTCAAGAGCTGACTAGCCTAGAGTGGTTGGATCTCTCCTACAACAATATATCCGGTAGCATTCCCATGTTCCTAGCCAATTTCACCTGCATGGAATCCTTGAATCTCTCCTTCAACAATATAGAAGGCAGGATACCAGATAGAGGTGTTTTCTCAAACATCTCATTGCAATGTTTGATTGGAAATGATGGCCTATGTGGTGCACCCCATCTAGGATTTTCACCTTGTCATGAAAAACCGCATTCAAATGAAAAACACCTGCTAAGATTTTTACTCCCAACTATCACCATAGCATGTGGTTGTATTATTCTTTTTGTTTACCGAACCATCGGCAAGGAAGTTAAGAAGAAAAAAGAGGTTGAACACTCTGTCATTGATCACGACACTATTATGTGCTATGGGTCCCTGTCATACCATGAGCTTCTGATAATTTTAGCGAGAACAACTTGTTGGGGACTGGAAGCTTTGGAAATGTTTACAAGGGAAAACTAAGCACTGGTATGGACTTGGCCGTTAAAATTTTAAATGTGGGGAACGATCGGGCCATTACAAGCTTTGATGTCGAGTGCTCCGTGTTTTGCATGGCTCGGCACCGAAACCTGATCAAGATACTGAACGTCTGCTCCGACCAGGACTTCAAGGCACTAGTTCTTCAGTACATGCCCAGTGGTAGCTTGGAGATGCTCTTACATTCTGAAGGCAGGAACCAATTGGGTTTCCTCAAGAGGTTGGACATCATGTTAGATGTGTCTAGGGGTGCAAACGAGGGACCTTGAGGTGCACCTCCAAACCTCTTTAGTACAAATATTTGTACTACTTCTTAAAAAATTTGGAGAGGTAGTACAAATACTTCAACTAAAGAGGTTTGGAGGTGCACCTAAAGGTTAACCCTTTGCACCCCTAGATGTGTCGATGGCAATGGAGTATTGTTGACACTGTTTTTCTGGACTGCTTCGCCGATTCTGTTTAGGCTGAAAGACTTTAGGTACAATTGCTTGTACTCCTCCATAGCCTGCTCCATAACCTGCTTCTGATAATCCTTCAGATCTGCCTCGGAGACTTCAATGACACTCCTTAGATTAATCATGATAGATGTAAAAATTATATAATCGGGTCCCACTGGGCGTGCCAAAAGAGGTGTTGACACAAAAAGCGTCAGGATCTGCGAACACCCCGGGCTTATACCCGAAATTCGATATCCGGAGGCGTGCCAGTCGATTTGACCAGTTAATCGATAAGGACGATAACTAGAACAAGATTCAATCAAGACAACGGCGATACGCCCGGATGCCAAGATTGAGACTTGATCAGGATAACTAGAGCAGAGCTGAACGAGACAACAGCGATACGCCCGGATGTCAAAGCTCAGAGGTACTCCCACGCGGAACTTGCAAGGGTTTGACGGAGATCAGGTGATGCAGCCCGTCGAAGCTTGAAGAACTCGTTGATAAACTAAGACTAATGCAAAAAGGGTAAATTGCAGTAAAAGTAGAATAAGATTGAATTGATATTATTTTGATTTGATTCCTCTTACATGTAGCCCTTGGGTACATATTTATACTCCCGCATGGAGAGTTGTACAGAGACACGACCCGTACCTTTCCTAAAACAAACTCCTAACTTTAAGGAAACTGACTCGCGCAGGAGTCGGATCTAAAATAACAATATTATTTTCCTAAACAAACACGCCTATTTTAAAGAGAAATAAATGACTCATGCAAGAGTCAGACTCAAACTACTATAATAATACTGGTATAAAATCTCCAGTTTCCTTATCTCCGTTTTGATGAAAACTTTCCATCGGCAGACCGCTTCAATCTGCTATTTCCTTCTTTCAGCATCAATTATCCCTTGCTAACATCAACCGCTAAGTCACCCTACGCCCATCGGCACTCCCTGCCCACTGGCATCTGCAATACTTTCCGATCGGCAACCTTGTACTCGCAACCTTCTATCGGCATCGGCAACATCCCCTCATCGGCAACCGGCATCAGCAGCTTTACAGCTCAGGCGACTCGACTTCACCAATTAACCCTTGTCGGCAAGAATCATCCAGCCTCCATCGGCAACATCCGTGTCGGTGTTATGACCCGGGGGTCAAGACCACCAACGAGTAAATTTGTATATCGCGTGCTCCCTCTCTCAGACGTGATGCAAGATGGACACAAGGTTTATCCTGGTTCGGGCAAAGAAGGCCCTACGTCCAGCGGGGGGAGGATGACTTGTATTATCTCGCACCCAAAACGTGCTCGTACAGGGGGGGTACAAGCTGTGTGTCACGGAGTTGGCCACCCGAGGGGTCGATCGAGTGGCGGGGTGTGTGGAGTGTGGAGGTCAGAGCTGAAGTCCGATGAATGATCCCATCGTCCCAATCTCTCCTCCTTTATTCTACCTCGGCATCCCCTTTTATAGACCAAGGGGAAGTCCGAGGGTACAGGGTCCTAACTGTAGAAGTATGGGCGGCGTGTCCGAGGCACAGTGTTAGCGGAGAGACGTTGAACACTGTGGCGGCATGGCCTTCCCGTCCTTCTGGCGTCTCCGGTCGTGGCGGCAGTAGAAGTCGCCGCAGCACGGCGTCCGCAGGCGGGCACGAATCCCACGGCTGAAGCGGGACGAGGCGGATGGGACGGCTTCCATACTGGTGTTGTTGGAGAGAGGGGTCGAGCCCTGCGTGGCTCTGTCGCATTCCCGAAGTCGTCGTCGAGGGTCGCATTGTTCACTTTCCGAGGGGTACTGCTGGAGTCCGTACTCGCGTAGTGGCGACAGTGGCGGCACAGTTGACAGGAATCGGGGACTTGACGGGGAGTCGGCGGATTTGACAGCGGACACGGGCGCCCATGTCGTTAGGTGTGTTCACTTTAACCCATGCCGGGAGCAATTGGGTTAATCGAGCCTCTCGCCGGGGTCATTCGTTCGACTCCTAGTCGAGGTAGAGGTCAGAGCACCGACGGGGTCGGAGCAGAGACGGGGTCGAGGTAGAGGTCGGGGGGTCGTTCGTTCGACCCCTCGTCCGTCCTTCGTTCGTTGATGTAGGAGCCGGGGGGTCGAACGCTCGCCCCCTCGGTCCGTTATTTATCGTCGAGGTGGAGCCGGGGGGTCGTTCGCTCGCCCCCTCGGTCCGTCATTCGGCGTCGAGGTGGAGCCTTGGGGTCGTTCGCTCGCCCCCTCGGTCCGTCATTCGGCGTCGAGGTGGAGTCGGGGGGTCGTTCGCTCGCCCCCTCGGTCCGTCATTTTTCGTCGAAGTGGGCCGGCCCGCGACTCGTCGCCACAGCCGGTGTAGGGGGGCCTTCGAGTGATGGGCCGCGCCTTACCGAGTAGTGGGCTGGTCCCTGTCTTGAAACTGGTTGCTATGTTCAGCATTAACTTATCGAAGGGTTTAGGGTACCCCATACCTTCGTACCCGACAATCCGAGACTTCCAACTTCCATCGGGAACACACTTGGCCTTCTTACAGTACACTCCCATCGGCAATACTGACCTATGTCTTCCCGATGCCGATGGAAAACGACTGCCGATTAACACAAGTCTTGGCTCATTTGACACGTGCCGAAAAACGGTGTCAACACATGCCCCCCAATTTCGGAGTGTAGATTACTTTACGCACCGAAATTCTTTCCACTGTAGCCGTTCCTTCCGAGATAACTACACAACTTCCTCGATCGCCGCGCACATAACTGCAATTTATTAATAAAATCCCTTGATCATAGCGCAAACAGTTGCAAATATGATAATATCTCCTTGATTATTGCGCACATCTACCGCAGGCCTCTCCACATTCCTGCACAGTATGAACCGAAATCCCAAAATACCCCTGAGTAAGCTTATAAAAGTTACCAGGATCCAATCTACCTCTTTACCCTGAGCCCACTTTCTCCTGCCTTCGTCTTCAACCTCCGGTGGCGTCTCCGAAGAACAGCCTTTCGAGCTCAAGCAACAGTACTTCCTCCAAGCCAAGCACGAACCGCAAGAACCCCCTCAGCTCCAATGGCGATCCAAGTTGACATCCCCAAGGTAAATTCATTCCTTCCTCATCCCATCTTCTACCAGTTCCCTTTCTGTTTAAATTTTGTAATTTTTTCCCCTTTCTTTCTCTGACCTTTCCTCTTCTTTTCGAAACCTAGGAACTGTACAACAAAGTAGTAATCCCCCTTGCTCAGTCCAACTTCAGCTGTCTAGGTCCAGTGGGCAACCCTGATCCCAGTTACATGATCAACGCGGAAACCAACCGTATTCCGTTTAGATCTGAGTCCTTCAGTTTAGGGTTATGGAATGATGCCTTCCGTTCATGGCCCAAGCCTACCAAGGGGTGGAAGAACTGGTACCTTAGGGTAATTATAACACAGTAGGTGTATTGGGTAGAGCGCAATCTGGATCAATGCATTAGGCTCTCCATTGCCGATATAGAGAAAAACAAGAATATGATGATAGTAGCCTCCTACTTCTGGTCCAACACCATGAATGCTTTTCTATTCATACATGGACCAACCACTCCTACCCTTGCCGATGTGCACATGTTGACCATCTTTGATGTTTCTTCCGATGATGTCTCAACTTTATTTCATCGGAAAGCTGAACATAGAGTGAATACACGGAACATCGGCGGCTGGACCGGTTACATCCAAGAGCACCAAAAGACTGGATCGGTAGGCCAAAGGGAGCATGCCACCTTCCTGAACATGTGGTTAGAGAAATTTATTTTCTGTGGCAAAACTGTTGGACCGACCACCATGTACCTCCCAGCAGCAGAGCTCTTAGCCAATGGAACAAAACTCCCTCTCGGCCGATATCTTCTTGGATCGGTATACTGCCTTCTACACCATGTATCCCAGAAGTTACTGCTAGGCGAGCCCATCGGCAACCTCGGGGGCCCCTGGTGGTTCATAAACATGTGGCTGAACGCGCACATGTATAAAGTCCTTCAGTTTGACTTGTTTGCTCAGCAATTCCCAAGGGACATATCAGAAAATTTAAAATATAGGGATGATGAATCGGCAACTCGTCCTCCACTCAACTTCAGAGAGGCCATCATAGTATTGCCAAAAACCGATGCCGATGCAGAGCAATTCAGCATGTTTTTCCAGAAGTTTTACAATGGAATTCCTACTTCAGAACGACTCTGGTGGCCATATACTGATGAGGACAACCGATTTCCCTTGCTGTTCAACCTCACCGATGGGAATGTACCTCAAAACGCAATAATCATGAAGGCCAGTATCATCCCCCGAGCCATTCCAGTCAACATTTTTGGAACTGGAAAGAATGCTCCTCCATCCTTTGAGTTCTACTACCCAGCGGCAGCAGCAAGACAGCTGGCGTTCGGCCAACTGTCGATCAAGCTCTGCTACTCCAAAGTCATAAAACCAAGGCAGACCATCTCCAGCACCATGGACTGGAACAAGGTTGTCAACCTCCCCCCAAATGCCGATATCTTAGATATTGACTTATCCTCCTGGGCACCAACATCCTTCATCACGGAGGAGTATAAATTCTGGTGGCAAGAATGGAGACATCAACTCTTTGCCAAGTCATCTCACTACTATCGGCAAATAATTGACGCCGATCACATCATTCCTGACGATGCAGTAAGTTTTCATTTTCCGATGCATTCCTTACTTTATTTCCGTCATTGGCATCTAACTTTCTTATGCTTAATAGGTTGATGATCCAATCCCTAAGATGAGCAGGAGTGGCAAGCCCTTCAACCTCCGAATGATGAGTCCTATATCACTCATCGGCAATAATGCTCCTACGTTGGCTGCCTTCACCCCTCGGAAGGTACCTAAGGTTACTCTCAAGCCCAAGTCGACGCCCACAGCTACATCGGTTGTTGCTGCTGCTCTGACACGGGTTTTGCAGTAAACTTATCTTTACTTATACCGATCACACACTGCGTATCGGCAATATTTACTTTATGTAACTTGCACTAAATATTTTCAGGCAATGAGACCATCGACAGCTGCACAAACTCCTCCAACCCCTGTTGCCGATGCCCCTCAGGCTTCGCAACAAAAATGGGTTGGCTCGCCTATTGCTGCGCCAAAGTGGAAACGCTTGAGGCAAGCTACTCCAGCTGTATCACCAACCGCTGCCGATGCACCAACGGCAGAACAACCATCGGCATCTGCTCCTGAACAGCCAATGGACGAAACTCCAATCCAGAAAGCAACGCCGCCACCGCAGGAACCAACAACATCGGCATCGGCACCAGTGCCTACACCAGATGAGAATCCCGACTAGGGGACGACACCACCATCGCAGGAACCGATCACAACGGCAGAGACAGCGCCATCAACAGCACCAACAGCACCAACCGTTTATTCAACAGAAGCGTGCTCATCGGCAACTGCTGCCGATCTCCAGGATGAGGCTGTACCAGCCGGCATGCCAAGTCCCAGGCAAGAAGTCCGCTTCAAGATGGTAAGTCGACTACTTAAACATTTTGCAATATAACTTTACGATCGGCACGTCTTAACTTCTTCTTTCTCAGGCCCAAGATTCCCCAGACAGTTTGTTCTCTTTTGGCGTCAACCCCCAAGATGAGGATGAGAACCAAGAAGCCTCCGCTCCAGCAGATA
This sequence comes from Microstegium vimineum, assembly GCA_022036555.1. NCBI lineage: Eukaryota > Viridiplantae > Streptophyta > Magnoliopsida > Poales > Poaceae > Microstegium > Microstegium vimineum. The sequence goes on from CM039133.1 coordinate 4,814,964, forward strand.
GCCTATTCTCCTTCGCCGTCAATCTTCCCGATGAAGATGAAGATGAAGAAAGCTCTGCTCCAGCTCTATCGGCAGAGGTCAAATCCAAGCTCGAAGCACTGCTTTCCTTGCTGCAACAAGATACATCCCAGCTCGTCCATGATTCAACTGTAGCAAGGACAACTTTCAAGGACATCCAAGGCCACCTCCCTACCAATACAGAAGAAACACTTTTCCAGACAACTTTCCTTGATAGTAAGCAACTCCAATACCAGAGGCTCTCCCGTCGCATAGCTGATAGGGCTGCCCAATCCCATACTGAGGAAGAGAAGCTCAAGTTTAAATGTATTGCCGACGAAAAACACAAGAGCATCGGTCAAGCAGAAATCTCCAGGACCAATCTCGAGCAAGAAATTACTCAGCTATCGGCAAGGAAAGAAGAGCTACTGACTGAGATGAAAAAGGTCGAAGAAGCTCTAAGCACAGCCAATCAAAAGAAAGCCCAACTGTCCGACACCATCAGGGCTCTGCGGCAAGAAAGAGACCAAAATGGCCGACAAGCAATTTTATTGAAGAAGAAGATCAAGCCAGTCGAGGGCTCTGCCGATGCCGACGCCAAGGAGATGGAGGTGATAGAGCAAATTCGCCTGCGTGCGATATCAGTTATCCAATCCTTATTGTAATTTATTCATCGTATCAGCAAATGTAAAATTGATACTTGACTTTGCTCTGTAATATAATGTCAGTATGTTTTTACCGATGCTTAAATAACTTTTCCTCTCATCGGCATCTAAACGAGCACGCTATGCGTCTACCCAAATACTAGGGTAATATTTCTTCAAGTATTTACTGTTGATCGCTCTAGAGAATGCAACTCCTTCGAGAGTTTCTAGCATATAAGTATTGCCAGGGGCAGACTGTTTTATCCGATAAGGACCTTCCCAATTAGGAAACCATTTTCCAAACTTAGAACTCCTAGTCCCAATCGGTAAAATCAACTTCCATACCAGAGTACCATCGGCAAACTCTTTCACCTAGTTGTCGGCAACCATTACTGACACCATGACTTATCGAATCGGCTGATATCCTCCCTGAGTAATCCCAACTTTTTAGCAGAGCCTGGTATTCAGCCTGATTGTTTGTTGAGGTAGCAATACCCGGCAACGAAATTTCATACCCCCATCGGAACGAAATTAAGACAATGCCGATTTCCTTGCACATAGACCCATCAAAGAAAGTTCAAGGAGCAATCTCCCCTAAAAATGCTTGCACCACATACTTAATTATCGCACGCAAGCACGGCAGAATCATTCTTACAATCATTTTCCTTTGGCGGCTAACAAATTCACCGGCAGTGCTGCTTTTAATACACAAACTGTTTACTCAACCGGCCGGTGCCCCCAAGTGTAATAATTGGAATCGCCAGAGTTTGCCGAGTGCTGCTCCTAAGTCAAAATGTCCAAGATCATCGACTCCGGTTAGACCATCGGCAATATATTGACATCTGTCGATGGATCTCCACCTTTGCGCTTTGGCCTCCACTGCTTTTCCCTTAAAGGAATTTCACTATCATATAAGTCATTTCGGCGCTCGCGCTGAATTCTTCTTTTCTGAGTCTTTGTTAGACCCTTAGGACACCACTGAGGGAGTTTGGTTTTCTAGATAGGTTGGTGCTGCCTCTCATTGTTTGCATCGGCTCTTCTCCCGATGTTTGGATCTATGGAGAGCACTTCCTCATCGGGCACTCTTGCATTGGCCGTCTTCTCAAGCTCTTTTTGATCAACACGCCTGCCAAGCCTGTGATGTGCACTGAGCTTGCCCCCCAGTCGGTTGTGTGCCGATTTCTTCTCTCTGAGCGGCTTGGCATACCTGGATGCTCGATCATCAAAACAAGGTTTCTTACCTGACCGATCGGCGGTGTAGTACCCGTTGCATTCAGGACAATTATCGGCAGTAGGTAGCTTAATGCCTTCTTCCCAACAGTGAACGAAGAAGGGACACCTCCAGTGGTTCTTCTGCCAAAGCCATTCTTGATGTTCTTCTTCTTCCTGCCGATATCGCTCCTTTTGCGATTGCCGATACTCTTGCCTTGGCTGTTTGTGCGCGATTACAACACCAGGAGCCCTTCTGGCACTGCTACCTTCATCGGCAACTCTCTTGTCTTTCCTGTCATTGGCAAACTTCTCTACATCACGTTCAGCCATTTGATGATCAGGATCTACCGATGCACTTTTCCTGGCAGCTTCCGATGTAAGCACCTTAGTCTTTCCACTGGTTTCCACCATATTATTCAAAAACGGGTGCTGATCAATCTCCATCGGTTTCTGGACTTTAGAATTTTCAAATCTGATTCGTCCAGAGTCAATCTCTGACTGCAATTGCTGCCTGAACACTTTGCAGTCATTGGTACTGTGCGACGTTGCATTGTGCCATTTACAGTACCCGATCTTATTGAGCACTTCGGCCGATGGAATTACTTGATTAGGGGCTAGCTTAATTTTCCCTTCCTGAAGCAATAGGTCAAATATCCTATCGGTCTTAGTAACATCGAAAGTGAACATTTCAGTCTTCTTCTGGCAGAGCAGACAATGTACCGGCTCCTTATCTCTTACCCATTCAACGGTGTCGATGTTCACCTCCTCATCTGACTCAGAATTCTCTTGTCCAACGAAGAGCACCTTTGCGCTCCAAGTCTTCCTGGGCTCATCCTGATCGGCCTCCGCGACATCAAAGATGAATCTTTCTAATTCAGCAACGCTGATACTTGGCTCTTCGTCCGAATCTGAATCTTCCATTTTCTTGGTCAAAAGCACCTTTGTGTCTTGATCTTGCCGATGCACAGACTCGTTAACTGATTGAGCAGGTCGACGCACCTCTTCATATCTTGAGGTGAACAGGCCGGAGCAATCGACACATCTGCAGCACTAGTCTGTTGAATATTATGCATCGGCTGATTGACCGATGGGCAACTCTGAGCGTCCACTGGCTGAGTAGGCTGATGTACTTCTTTAGGTCTTGACGTCAAAGTACTTGAAATGATTGGTGCGTGCACAGTACCAGTCATTAGAACACTATGCATCGGCTGCGTTGCCGATGAGCAATTTTGCACAGTTACTGGCTTGTGTTGTGGCATTATATTCATCGGTTGCTGTACCGATGTCTCATTGTACACATTCACTTGCGAGTATTGCGGCGTAGTACTTATCGGCTGATGTACCGATATTTCATTCTGAAGATTCGCCGGATGACACTGCGGAGCTCTTGCTACTTGGTGCCTAGGCTGCACAACTGGCTGCTGAATCGGTAATCGACCGATCCAACTTGCATTAGGTGTCATCGGCACGTGACTTACTGATGGCTAATGACCAGCTGACTCTTGTAACCCTTGTACCCTTAGATAATAGCTTTGATTTGTAGGTACCACAGGTTGAGCAGCCATTGCCGATGCAGGCTGATCGACATTCGATATGCCTTGTTGTATCGGCCAAGAATTTGCCGATGGCTGATAGCCAGCTGACGCCTGTCGTCCTTGTGGCGCCGGATAATTGACAAAATAACCACCTTGGTTAGCAGGTATTCTAGTTTGAGGAACCATTGCTGCCATGGGTCGACTTGCAGCTGCTGGGCCTTGTTGTATCGGCAAGTGATTTGTCGATAATTGGGCGTAAGGCACTCTGGGTATTGCCATCTGAAGATTCCTTGTTGGCAACTGCACCGTTGAAGATGTAGCGTAATGCATCACTGGAACCATCGGCTGTATAGGTGTTGCCGATGCCATGGGAATCTTCCACCCTGCATGGTTATCTTGGACCAATCTGGAATCAGCAGATGTACTTGGAGACATACCATATCCGCACCAGTTGGCAGAAGTTGGTTGACTCTGGGTCACAGGTCCAGACATCGTTGATGCCACCAGATTTGTATTCACCTGAGTGACGCTTGCCGAGCTCGATCTTGGTGGCCTAATCTCATCGGCAGATCAGTTCATAATCAGTGAAGACATCCTTGGAACCGCCGATGGGATCGTAACGGATGCCGATCCGAGTTGACAATATTCTGGATCAACATAATATAGCGTCTGTCCTCCCTTGAAAGTTTGCTTAACAGCATTGCATAAAGTATCGAACAGCGCATTGGATTGGCTAATTAATACATTATTTAATGCAGAATTAACCATCACTTGTAATTTACCAGGATCGGCTTCGAAAGTGACCTGCCGTGGAGACGGCGGATCTAGTTTTTGGACTGCTTCACCGATTCTGTTTAGGCTGGAGGACTTTAGGTACAATTTCTTGTACTCCTCCATAGCTGCTCCATAGCCTGCTTATGATAATATTTCAGATCTGCCTCGGAGATTTCAATGACACTCCTTGGATTAATCATGATAGATGTAAAAATTATATAATCGGGTCCCACTGGGCGTGCCAAAAGAGGTGTTGACACAAAAAGCGTCAGGATCTGCGAACACCTCGGGCTTATACCCAAAATTCGATATCCGGAGGCGTGCCAGTCGATTTGACCAGTTAATCGACAAGGACGATAAGTAGAACAAGATTCAATCAAGACAACGACGATACTCCCGGATGCCAAGATTGAGATTTGATCAGGATAACTAGAGCAGAGCTGAACGACACAACAGCGATACGCCCAGATGTCAAAGCTCAGAGGTACTCCCACGCGGAACTTGCAAGGGTTTGACAGAGATCAGGGTGATGCAGCCCGTCGAAGCTTGAAGAACTCGTTGATAAACTAAGACTAATGCAAAAAAGGGTAAATTGCAGTAAAAGTAGAATAAGAGTAAATTGATTTGATTTTGATTTGATTCCTCTTACATGTAGCCCTTGGGTACATATTTATACTCCCGCATGGAGAGTTGTACAGAGACACGACCCGTACCTTTCGTAAAACAAACTCCTAACTTTAAGGAAACTGACTCGCGCAGGAGTCGGATCTAAAATAACAATATTATTTTCCTAAACAAACACGCCTATTTAAAAGAGAAATAAACGACTCATGCAAGAGTCAGACTCAAACTACTATAATAATACTGGTATAAAATCTCCAGTTTCCTTATCTCCGTTTCGATGAAAACTTTCCATCGGCAGACCGCTTCAATCCGCTATTTCCTTCTTTCAGCATCAATTATCCCTTGCTAACATCAACCGCTAAGTCACCCTACGCCCATCGGCACTCCCTGCCCACTGGCATCGGCAATACTTTCCGATCGGCAACCTTGTACTGGCAACCTTCTATCGGCATCGGCAACATCCTCTCATCGGCAACCGGCATCAGCAGCTTTACAGCATCATCCAGCCTCCATCGGCAACATCCAAGACTTCCAACTTCCATCGGCAACACACTTGGCCTTCTTACAGTACACTCCCATCGGCAATACTGACCTTTGTCTTCCCGATGTCGATGGAAAACGGTTGCCGATTAACACAAGTCTTGGCTCATTTGACATGTGCCGAAAAACGGTGTCAACAAGTATCTGCACCATGAACATCACGAGGTGATCTTGCACTGCGACTTAAAGCCTGGCAACGTGCTGTTCGATGAGGATATGACGGCTCATGTAGCAGACTTTGGAATCGCAAAGTTGCTATCATGTCATGACGCCTCCATGATCACCGCAAGCATGCTTGGAACACTTGGGTATATGGCCCCAGGTACGATCACACACACCCCGCTATGACATGGATTAATTGTATAGTTGGTTATATTATATTTGCAATGCTAATTTCTCTTGCTTGAATTATCTGTGTTGGTTCACTTGAGCAGAGTATGGATTGCATGGAATGGCATCGCGCAAGAGTGATATTTACAGCTATGGAATCATGCTTCTTGAAGTCTTCACTGGAAAAAGACCCACAGATCCTATGTTCGTTGAAGATCTGAGCATTAGGCAGTGGGTTCATCAAGCTTTTCCAACTCAGCTTGCCTCTGTTCTGGACGACCAGCTACTGCAAGGTCCTTCTTCCTCTTCCTGCAATCTGAATGACTTCCTTGCATGGATATTTGAGTTGGGTTTGATCTGCTCTAGTGACTCACCTGCCCAAAGGATGTCAATGAGAGATGTCACAGTGGCACTCAAGAAGATAAAGGAGGATTATGCCAAATCACAGTTAGCCAGCCACAAGCTGAATGCCGCCCTCTGACTGCAAATAATTACCCTTTAGTCATTTGGCGGGACAAGGGGGGCCGCCAGCAAGGCACAAAAGTTTATTATTTGGCCGATTTTTTTTTATAATTTGGTATTTTCAATACTAAATACATATGTAAATACATTGAAAAACTATTGAGACGCACATTTGGGGGACGGCGCGAAACAAGGGGGGCTGTGCTGGGCAGGGCAGGGGCGGCATGCTCACCTTCAGGACGTCGGACGGCGCAGATTGTGGTGCACAGATCTGAAGAGATCCAAGCGGCCGAGTTCTCCCTTGGAAATGCGCTGGTGGCAATGGTGAGGGGGACTAGGCCGGAGATGTCCACGACAACAGTCTACACCTACCTCTACAATTGTTTTGACATCACCACGGATTACGCGGACGTCCGACGCGTGGGGATTTTGTGGTGAGATTTCGACAAAGAGCTAACCGTGACAGGGTGCTGGTCGCGCCACCGGGGGGCTACCTCATACCTCTGGTGTGGAACCCATGGCGAAGGACCTCGCTGGCACCCATGCCGCGCCACCGGGGGCTACCTCATACCTCTGGTACGCCACCGGAAGCTTCTATTTTCAGGTTGTGGTGGCGATGTCCGGGCTACCACTTCATGCGAGAAACGTCAATGTGGCCCAAACCATTCTGGGACGCCGTTGCTCCAATGTGGTGATCTCGGAGTTCATGGACACGGCTACTGATGATGACCGTGAGTTCTTTGTAAATTCCTGGTGCTGGCATCCAAGTTTCATTGATGAGGAGAAGATTGTCTTCATCCCCGAACCGAACCCAATGTGGTGGGGATCGCGGATGCAGACCGCACTGCCGTACTCGGTCTTCGCTATTTGGTGTGGCTGCGACTAGTGGCTTAACAATACCGGAGTACCCCCCCCCCCCCCCCCCCCCCGGCCTCCCCAGGTGGGGGCGGGGGTGACGCTGGGGACGACAACGACGACGGCAACAATGGGGATGGCCTGGAGGAAGGCCTTGATGACAAGGTCAACAGAGAGGTCCCAGATCATTGGCCAACGCCACAATGAGACAGTGATTCGGATGTTTCAGCGGACAACAACTACAACCGCTATCACCCAACTTGTCAGTAACCCTTGGAAGATTGTTATGAGGGGGACCGTGAGCTTCAGGCCGTGAGGATTGGTACCATGCTTTGCCCCTCCGGCTGGACCATCCTGCTCAAAGCCCGTTGGGGGCTAAGATACACGCCGAGGCAAACAACTCTGATGAGGAAATGTGGGTGGTTTCAACTCAACCCTATACCGCAGGCTTCATAGGCAGTCTCCTGAACATCGCACCGCAATTGCTCCAGAACGGCAGTACCGGCCCCTCCACTCCAACTGTGGGGGCGGATGATGATGCTGGAAGATGAGTTTTTCAACGACGAGGGCGCCCCTGTGCCTCTGTTTGCGGCTGACGCTGCGCGGAGCCTGGGGGGCGCGCTCACAGGGGAAACAAGGGATTGGTGGGTGGACCTGGTCGACGACGAGTACCTGCCTTTGATGCCGCCACCATCGGGCTCCTCGGACCCGACGTGGGTGACTCCTGACATGATGGCTGGAAGCGCTAAGGTGGGCCTGGAGGTGGATCTGGCCTCCGCCCCAGGGGCTTCGTCAGAGGATGAAGCCACGGTGACTGGGGTTTGGTTGTCCCCGGGGACGCGGGTGCAGTCCATGGTGGCAAAGTTGTGTGTTCCTTTGGGAGCACCGCTCATCCTAGAGACACCACGAAGACGTGTGAACAAAAAAACGACCCCGACGCACTCGCTCAGGCGCAGTTTTCGGATCGCCAGGAAGCCAAGGGAGGCCAATTCAACGGCTCAAGCGTGGGTCGTGCTGATGAAGAAGCTAGGAATGCAGCCGGCGACCCCAAAGGTCGGCCAGGATACGGAAGAAATCTGTAACAGAGTTTTCCGACAACCCATCTCGGACGTGTCGCTCGACAACCTGGAGAAGCTTCTGGGGGCCGTTTCGACCCCGTGGCTTTGGGGCTGGGCATGCTGGGAATGGAGGCTGATGACCCTCAGTTATGAGGCTGTCTCGCCACGGTTGTATCCCCACTGTTTTAAAATGCGTACAAATACCTCTTGTCTAGTTTGGAACGTGCTAGGGCTGAATAGCCGCGCACGCAGCGATGTTGTAAGGGGGCTCCTGGCGGCGAACCGTGTTTCGCTTGTATGCCTCCAGGAGACGAAACTGGTTTCCTTGCCCACAGTTTGGGCAGCTGAACTTTTAGGACCTCTGTTTGATTATGAGCTTGTGCCTTCGGTTGGGGTGGCAGGCGGGATTTTGCTGGGTTGGCGTCGTGATGTGTGGGAGGCGCTGGCGAGGCATGTAGGCATTCATGCCTTGGCAGTTAACCTACAGTTGGTGGAGTCTACTGATGCTTGGTGGCTAACAACGGTGTATGGGCCACAACTGGATCAGCAGAAGGTTGAGTTCCTTGACGAGCTACGTGCTTTCAGGGCCACTCATCAGGAACCTTGGTTGGTTTGTGGAGACTTCAATATGATCTACCTAGCAGCGGACAAGAATAATGATAGGTTGGATAGACGTGGGATGAGGAGATTCCGGTCTTTTCTAGATGCTGCGTTGCTTTAGGACATTGCTCTGACGGGGAGACGTTTTACATGGTCGAACGGCCAAGATCCCCCAACGCTCGAGAGGCTGGACAGGGCGTTCGCCTCGGTTGATTGGTTCACAGCGTATCCATACCACTGCATGAAAGCGCTCGCGTCGGACTGTTCGGACCACTGTCCACTCTTGCTAATCTTTGATACGTTGCCAGGCGCAAAGAGGAGGTTTCGGTTTGAGTCGTTTTAGCCTAAGCTGCCAGGTTTCCTCGAGATGGTGGATTGGGAATGGAGTTATACACCGCCTGCATGTGGATCAGTTCTGGGTGCTGGACACAAAGATAAGGAACGTGACGCGTGCTCTACAAAGTTGGAGTTCCAATCAAGTGGGAAGTGTACGCCTCTAGCTCGCCTTCTCTAGGGAGGTGGTTCTGCGCTTCGATGAGGCCCAGGAGGCCAGGACCCTAACATCGAGGGAGGTCGCCTTGCATAAAGCCTACAGAAGCGAAAAAACAGGATTGATACACCTGCAAGCGAAAAAACAGGATTGATACACTGCCAGTCCAGGGAGTGATGCTTGCGGACGAGAGGAGTATGGCTGACGCTCTGTTTCAGCACTTCAATCTACTCATGGGGACCAGTTTCCGATGGACAGGAGGCATAGACCTGGGAACCATTGGCTTGCCCACGTTGCCTTTGGAGGATCTAGAGGTGGCCTTCAGTGAAGATGAAGTGAGGTTGATAGTCTTGGAGCTACCCGATGACAAGGCGCCAGGCCCTGATGGCTTAACAGGGCTGTTCTATAAGAAGACATGGCACATCATAAAGGTTGACATCATGAGAGCGTTCCACGCCTTTTGGGCGCTTGATACAAGAAGTCTCAGTCACCTAAATGATGCGTTCATGGTTTTACTAACGAAAAAGGATACGCCAGCTGAGATTGGAGACTATCGACCGATCAGTTTGATTCATAGCTTTAGCAAGCTAATCACCAAATGTCTAGCCAATATGCTTGCACGGAAGTTAGACAGCCTAGTACTTCCCAACCAAAGTGCTTTCATCAAGGGAAGATGTATCCACGACAATTTCCGGGCGGTGAGACTATCCTATAAAGACCTCCACAAGAGAAGGATCTCGAGCTTGCTTCTAAATATTGATATTGCCAAAGCCTTTGATTCGGTTTCTTGGGCCTTCTTGTTTGAGGTGCTCAGTCAAATGGGATTTGGAGCTAAATGGAGGGACTGGATTGCCGCAATTCTGGCCACGGCAAGCACTAAAATCCTCCTCAATGGTTCACCGGGGGAGAGGATCTGCCACGCCAGGGGTTTACGGCAGGGAGACCCCCTGTCGCCCATGTTGTTCGTGTTGATCATGGAGGCCGTAAATTGTGTTGTGCGCTAGCTTGACACGGCAGGTTTCCTTTCTACGCTTTGGTTGGCCCTCAACCAGCGTGTGAGCATGTACGCAGATGATATGGTGCTCTTCGTGGCACCAGAACAAGGGGATTTGATGGTGATTAAGGAGGCGCTGCATGTATTTGATCAGACCTCAGGTCTCTTTGCCAACTTGAACAAGAGCACGGTCACACCCATGAATTGCACCGCGGTGGAGCTGGAAGGGGTACAACACATCCTCAGGTGCAGAATTGAAGAGTTTCCGAGCCGGTACCTGGGAATACTGCTTTCAATCTTCCGGTTGAGAAAGGTGGATGAGCAACCGCTTATTGACTCAGTGGCCACCCGGATTCCGACTTGGAAGGGGAGTTTGCTTAACATTGCAGGGAGAACCGCCTTGGTGAAAGCGACTATGTCCGCGATCCCGGTCCACTTGGCGGCCATTCTCTGTCTGTCGCCTTGGGCGGTGGGCCGAATTGATAAGCTACGCAGAGGGTTCATCTGGTGTGGCGCCGCGGCGGCCGCTGGAGGTCACTGTAGGGTGGCCTGGTCGACGGTGTGCAGACCCACCTACCTTGGGAGGTTGGGAGTTGTGGACCCGAGGAGGGCTAGCTTGGCGCTGCGCCTACGATGGCCTTGGCTGAGGCGTACCGCTGCTCAGCGTCCCTGGCAGGGGCTCCCGGACAAGGATGAAAAGCTGGTGGCTGATTTCTTTAAAGTAGCCACAGGTTCGACGGTAAACGATGGCGAATCCACGTTGTTTTGGATTGACAATTGGATTCAGGGACGCAACGTCGATCATATCGCCCCCACGGTATGCGCCACTGTCCCAGTGAGGAGGAAAGGTACTTCGGTGGCTCATGCCCTGCGGGATGGAGCTTGGATAGACCACATCGTGGGTGCACACTCCTGGAGGCTGATCTCCATGTTCGTGGAGTTGTCGGAGATTTTGGAAGGGGTGCGCCTCTCTCCAGGGACGCCTGACACCTTTGACTGGAAGTTCGGTGCTGCGTGGCAGTATTCAGCGTCTTCGGCATATGGGGCCATGTTTGTCGGGTGTTCTCGGCCGCTGGGAGCTAGACAGCTATGGGAGACATCCGCCCCGCTAAGGGTAAAGCTTTTCTTCTGGTTGGCCATAAATGGCCGTTGCTGGACGACCCATCGCCGTTGGTGGCACGGTTTGCATGACAGTGGTCGCTGCATCTTCTGCGACCTGGAGGACGAGACGATAGACCACATCTTGCTGGGCTGTGTCTTTTCTAGGGAAGTGTGGGCATGCAGCTTGCGGGCGTTTCGCCTACTGGGTCTCTTGCAGGTTGTGGAAGCCAACTTCATTTAGTGGTGGATGGACTCGAGGAAGAACCTTCCGAAGCCAATGCGAAGGGCGTTCGACTCCTTGTTCTTGCTTGTAGGATGGCGGCTGTGGAAGGAGCGAAATGCCAGGACCTTTGGGAGCGACCCTTTCGTGGCTTCAGTCCTGTTTGACTCCATCGCTAACGAGCTCATGCTTTGGGTAGCGGGCGGCTACCCACTAGTAGAATAAACCTCTACGGCAACGGTGGGACAAACCTATTACAATCGGCTTTGATTACCAAACGCCTGTGAAAATAAATTGTCGGGCTCGACTCTTGAACCGCCTATGAAAACCAATTTTTACAGGCGGTTTCCTTAAGAAACCCGCCTGTAGAAATACATGATTTCTACAGGCGGTTCCTTAAGAGAACCGCCTGTAGAAATCGATTTCTACAAGCGGTTTCCTTAAGAAATCCGCTGGTAGAAATCGGTTCAGTATAGAATATGAGGATCTAAAGCGGATCTATGGATACAAGTGACATATGGGTGGAGTGGTAGAGGAGGGTATAAGCGGGTGAGGCTGAGGTCAAGGGTTCAAATCACCACTGCAGCAACAAGCTGTGCTTGTATGGGTGCAAAATACATTTTTCTTTTTTGATTTTTGGACAACATTTCTACAGTCGGTTCTCAAGAAACCGCCTGTAGAAATCACCCATTTTTACAGGCCCCTCCCATTGGCGGTTCAAAAAAATTCCTGTAGAAATCCCTTTTGAACCGCCTGTATGGTAGCTCTTTCTACTAGTGACCGTTGGTTGGCAGTCGTAGACGTTCGGTGTTGAGCTACGGTTTCTGTGCTTGTATGTGCAAAATATTTCTATGTAATTACAACCGCGTGTGTTTAAGTGTGGAGGTCACTGGAGGGTAATCTCTGGATTACCAGATGCTTGTACCAAACTCTTCTTCTCCATAATGCAATACATGCCATGGAATGTTCTCGGAACACCTTGTTCGTTTCATTGTTTTTGGTGGCCGATAAGCCGGCTGATGCGTTTTTGGTTGTTTTTCTGTGAGACAAAAATATTTGTTTCTGTGGCTGATAAGCCGACTGATAAGCCAAGCGAACATGATCTTAAGTTGTCGACCAAAACATAAAATTAGTGGACTACAAACTAGTTCCTGATTAAATTGAAAGGTGTATATAGATTAAGTTGATTTGACATCGGCGGTGGCTATATGTATCTGCCCCATCCGCATCCCTATGGGCGCTCCCCTATCCCTGTTCGTCGCAATCACCTAGTTTTCCGTGAACGCGACATTGGAGACAACGGCTCTGCCAATCTTCTCGCTGCCTTCATTTCCTATCTCACCGAGAGAACCCATCCATATATTCGACTTGAGTGTATGAATTTCTTATTATGAGCTAAGCAAGAAGAACCCACCAAGGCAGTGAGCCCACATCGGCCCAATAGTACACAAGAGTACTATATAGGAGGTTCTGAATCCATTTTCACTGGTGTTTTTTTATACCCTACTGCGCTAGAGCCAGTTAAAATGGGAGCACAATACTGGCAGTCACTTAAGAATCGTCGGTAGAAATCGATTTCCACTGGAGGTTTTCTTAAGAAACTGTTGTAGAAATGTTTTCCAAAAATCGAGTTTTTAAAATAGAAAAACAAAGAAATTAATGGTGGGACAGGCTCACTACTAGTAATCCGCCTGTCCGTCGCAAGTCGCACATTTTTGGCGTAAAATCGCGTGCTACGCGGTCGCGGAGATTCAAACTCGCAACCTCACCCTCGCGTGTATACTCCTCGACCATTCCACTCATAAATCACTTGTGTCTAAATTACGTTTTAGTTCCCCACATATTATACCAACCCGAGTGTAAATTCATTGTTTGAGCCACTAAACAATTCAAATGAAAGTGATGTCAACTACAAAGTTTCGTAACTTTTCAAAATCTATAGCTTTTATTTATGAACTTTTTTCATCCGATGTTTTTACAAAAATTTGACAAATTGGAATGTTTGTTTCGATGACAAGAAGATTTCAAATGAAAAAGTTATCAACTACAAACTTTCATAACTTTTTGAGATCTACAACTTTCATTTTGGTCGTTTCCCCATGTGAAGTTTGAAAAATCAGAGTTTAAATATTTCTATAGGCGGATTTCTTAAGAAGTAGTCTTCAGAAATTTCATTTCTACTTGCAATTTCTTAAGAAATCCGCCTGTAGAAATACTTGATTTCTACAAGCAGACTTGTTAAGAAAACCGTCTGTAGAAATTGATTTCTAGTGGCGATTCGGAACCGTTTGATTTGTACTGACGCACCATAAGCGAAACTGCCTGTACAAATTATTGCACACCGCCGGGTAAAGCTATTTTGTACTAGTGGCCAATGGCAATGACGTGCAATTAAATTCATAAAATACCATGAATTATAGTTAATTATATTAAATTTGATTTCATGATCAGACAGCAGGCAAGGAGATGGAAGATGGGCCGAATTATCCTAGGAAGCCTAGGCCGAGGAAGAAGAAGCCGATATTGTTTGGGCTGAGCTGGACTCAATAAACACACTTAACGTGAGCGTAGCATGAGCTGTGTTGCTCTCCTAGTAGGGCCTGTTGATGTTTTTGCATAAACTCCTCTCTTCTACATATTTACATATATACATCGCACTGTCAACTGCAATTCTTCTGGCCTTTTCCGAATTCTCCCGTCTCCACCGAAATTGTTGTTTGGGTCTTTTCTTAGTTCGTGTTTCAATGCTCTGACAATCCATGCTCATGGATATCTCTTTCCAGATTCCTGCTCGTTCGATGCAACTATTTCTGGACCTGTCTCAACAGATTGTTGGCTGTACGTGATTTCAAGGTACTTATATGGTCAGTATAAGCTTTAATGGTTCAATCTGAAGAGATTTTCAGTACGTCTGCTGACTGCTGTCAATGATTCATTTGGTACAGCATCGTATTGAAGGCCAGCATGTCGTGCTGATTTAAAGATAACAGTATCGATGCATTTGGTATATAACACATTTTCGACTGACATGGATTTGAGCACCGTGTGTTGCGTAGAATGTTCGTGGATGTGGTCGTGTGGATGGGAGTGGAACACCTAGTAGTCCAGCTAGGCAAGGCAAGTGGCACTGCTACTGTCTAGTGTAACCAGCTGGCCGACGTTGACATCATGTTTGTCCCTCAGTCCTCATAGGTAGTCCCTTTGTTATAGAAAGAGTGTCATTTTTGCTTCCCGAGAAACAAATTTGAATATATATATATATATATATAATATATATATATATAATGGATAAAAATATCCGGCCTATACATCCAGGGATGTACACAGCCAATTATTACAAAGTCATTCGACACACGCCAGATAAAAAGCAAGCCTGAGTTTGACATAAAAACACACGTCTCTAGAGCAAATGATAAACATGCTTCCACCCTCGATTTGAAATTTCCAAAGCAATCACTTCTATCTTCTTGCTTATCCACACGAGGGTTGTCCTTAATTTGCTCGTCACGCTGCAGCTGGGCCCAGGAGCATATCCAATACGCTCCCCTGAAAATAACCTGCGAAATAAAGTTAATTTTCATTTTATTAAAAATAACATCATTCCGGCATCGCCAGATAGCCCAGCGCATGGCAGCAACCCCAACCCAAATTAAATCTTTGATCTGTTTAGGCTGAAAAATAAGCCAATTAGCAAACATATGTCTGATAGATATCGGTTTGGTTAGATTAGTAACGTAAAATATAATCCTCCAAATCATTTTAGTACTGGCTCCCTATCCAGTTTTTTCTAGCAAGGTTATCCTTGGTTAGGACAACACCTCGCTGCAGGAACCACATAAAGATTTTTATTTTTAGAGGAACTTTTATCTTCCAGATCTTCCTGTGGAGGAAAGGTGGTTGAGTATCTATAAGATGGAGATACATAGAGCGTACTGAAAATAACCCAGATTTAGTTAATCTCCATTTAAAGAAATCCAAACCTTCCCTCAACTGAACATTGGAGATCCGCGCTACTAAATTAAGCTATTCTATAAGTTTATTATCCACCAGAGCCCTTCTAAAAGAGACATTAAGAGGACTGGTGGCCATCACTTTTGATACAGTTGCATGTGGATCACGCACTATATTATATAAGGACGGATACAAAACTTTTAGAGGCTTCACCTACCCAGGTGTCATCTCAGAACCTCGTATTGGTCCCATCTTTGATATCAAAAGAAGCTATAGCCAAAACCTCATCTTTGATACGCATGAGGCCTCTCCAAAAAATGGGAGTCAGTAGGTTTGGCTGTCACTTGGGTAAGGGTCTTTGAACATAAGTATTTATTCTTAAGCATCGACTGCCACATGCCATCTGAGTTTAGTAAATTAACCACCCATTTGGAGAAAAGGCATTTATTCTGTAATTGTAAATCCAGGATGCCTAGACCCCCCCTTGTTCTTTAGGACGACACAAGATGTCCCATCTCGCAATTCTATATCTATGTTTGTTAGAGGATCCTTGCCAGAAAAACCTTGACCTGAAATGGTCAATTTTTTTGAGTACTCCTTTAGGAATCTCAAAGAAAGACATTATGAACATGGGTAGACTGCTTAGAACAGAATTAAGCAGGATTAGTCTTCCCCCATAAGAAAAATATTTTGCTTTCCAGCAAGAAAGTTTTTGTTGAAAACGCTCCTCGATCTTGCTCCAATCAGAATTGAGGAGTTGCCTATGGTGCATAGGGATCCCTAAATATTTGAAGGGATACTCTCCTGCACAACACCCAAAGAGAGTAGTATAATAGGATTCCATCTCTTTAGCTGCCCCATAGCAAAAAATTCCACTCTTGTGGAAATTGATCTTAAGCCCGGATAACTGCTCAAAGGCGCATAGCAAAAGCTTCAGATTCTTTGCCTGCTCTGGGTTGTGATCAATAAAGATAATAGTATCATCAGCGTACTGAAGAATAGACATACCATCATCAATGAGGTTTGGGATAATACCTCTTATTTGTCCATCGGTTTTTGCTCTATTGATAAGAAGAGCTAGCATATCAGCGATGATGTTAAATAAGATTGGCGACATAGGATCGCCCTGTCTCAGGCCTCGCTTTGTTTGGAAGTAGGGACCTACGTCATCATTGACTTTAATCCCTACACTTCCCCCGAAACCATACTTTGTACCCACCTACACCATTTGGGGGAAAACCCTTTCATACGCAAGGTTTGCTGTAGCAAGGACCAATTAACCTTATCATACGCCTTTTCAAAGTCAATTTTGAAAATGAAGCCATCTCTTCTCTTTGTGTGTAGCTCATGGATAGTTTCGTGTAGAATCACTACTCCTTCCATGATATTCCTACCCGGCATAAAACCGGTTTGCGTAGGACTGACCACCCTTTCCGCAACCTTATTCAGTCTATTTGTTCCAACCTTTGTGAAGATTTTAATGCTAACATTAAGTACACAAATAAGTCTATATAGCTGAATTTTGTTGGCATTTTGAATTTTAGGGATTAGAGTAATAATCCCAAAATTCAGACTGATAAGATCCAGAGCCTCTCTATGCAGATCAGAAAAAAGAGACAAAAGATCATTCTTAATGATCCCCCAAAAAAACATGATAGAATTCCGCAGGAAAACCATCAGGCCCTGGAGCTTTATTATGCTCCATTTGGAAGATTGTCTCCTTCACCTCAGATTCAGTGAAGGGGCTAATGAGAACATCATTTTTCTCCTGAGAAACTTGTGGAATATCTATAATTTGATCTTCCATCAAAGAGATATCAGAGTTTTCCGATGGTCCAAAAAGATTTTTATAATAATTAGTAATGTGATTCTTGAGACAATCATCGCCAACAACAACCCCTTGATCATCTTCAAGTTTAAAGATATGTTGCTTGCGGTGTTTGTCATTTTCCACTAGGTGAAAGAACCTTGTATTCACATCGCCCTCCAAAAGGGTCTTGACTTTGGCTCTCTCGTACCACTTGAGCTCTTCTTCTCTCAAGAGGCACACTAGACACTCTTTTAGATAATGCTTAAGACTAATCTCCTGGTCAGACAAGGAAATACTCTCAGCTTTCTTATCTAAATTCTCTAAAAGAGATAACAGAGTCTTCTTCTCCTTTTTATAAGACCCTGATGTGTGTCTTGCCCATCCTCTTAGATGTTGTCTAAGCCTTCGAATCTTAAACTGCCAGCGCTCTAAAGGAGTCAACCCAGGGGTTTGAGATTGCCAGATATTTGCAACCATGTCATAAAAATCGTCCCGAATAAGCCAACCCCTCTCAAATTTGAAAGGTCTATTCTCGGTCCGGTGAGTCGAAGCTCCAGTATTAAGAATAAGGGGAGTATGGTCTGAGATGTTCCTGTCCCTGGGCTGGACCGTTGCTAGAGGGAATTGATCTTCCCATTACGTGCTGACGAGAACTCTGTCTAATTTCTCGTAAGTTGGATTGTCACCTGGCCCTGCCCAAGTGTATTGATCATCACTATCTCCCTTAGATCCAAAGACTCGATGACCGCATTAAAAAGATTTGTCCATTTAGGGTCAAAATCCCCAGAGCTCTTATCATCAGAAGATCTCATAATATTAAAATCACCTCCTATGATATACGGTAGGGATTCTTTTGAGCAAGTGTTGGCAAGTTCAGAGAGGAAAGCACTCTTTTCTATATGTTGTGTTGGCCCATAAACTAAAAACAGAACAAATTTGAAGCCATTTATTTTATATTTAAGGGTAAACTTAACATTAAAATCTCCCTCATCAATGGCTCCTATATCAAAAATATTCAGGTCAACACCAAGAAGAATGCCACCTGATCTACCACGGGGCGCCATGGTATGCCAAAGGAAATCATGTCCGCCACAAAGAATTTTGAGAACATGATCCACGAAATAATCTCTTTGGGTTTCAGAGAGAGCAATAAAATTAATTTGCTCCTCCTTAACTAACTCCACCAAAAATATGTGTTTAGCCAAGTCTGCTAGACCTCGTCAACACTGAGAAGAATGCCACCTGATCTACCACGGGGCGCCATGGTATGCCAAAGGAAATCATGTCCGCCACAAAGATTTTTGAGGACATGATCCGCGAAAGAATCTCTTTGGGTTTCAGAGAGAGCAATAAAATTAATTTGCTCCTCCTTAACTAACTCCGTCAAAAATATGTGTTTAGCCAAGTCTGCTAGACCTCTCCTATTCCAGAATACCCCTTTCATTTTAGAATAGTTTTGGAAGGGGTTTTTGGCTTTATAGGCAGTTTGCCTTTGCTAGTTTTTTTAGCATTATTATATTTTTTCTTGCGACGTAGAGGAGAGAGATCCAAGATTTGATCATTCTCCATAGCGAGCAAATTCTCATTTAGATCTCCACAGGTGTGGCTGAGAACAACTTCTAGTTGTTCATCCCCTCAACATCACTGTCTAGATTAGCGGTAGTAGAAACCAAGCTACCTTTTTTCTGCTTAGCACAAAGAACCAATCTATCCACCTCTAGGTTTTTAATAGTAACTACACTTGAGGAGTCTAGGTTGATGCCTACCCTACCAAAGTTTGAAATAATAACATTGTCTGGAATGCTTAAAAAAGAGTTACCTGGGAGTTCGAGGTTCTTTTTCGCCGTCAGACATTCGGCTTTGTGTAGGGTATGCTCATATGCGACTACTGCGGTTCTAGTGCTTGGACGTAGTACCTTGGAGGTTACCCCTTTCGCTTCAATAGAAGCTTTGGTAGCACCAGTAGCATTTGTAGCCTTCGTCATGCCGCGCCCAGCCCTGGTTGCCTCCTCGATGGTGGAGGCCCAGACGCCAGCTATCACAACCGCCCCATACCCGTAGGTATTACGGCAGCGGCTGACTCGTGTATCAGTGCCACCTCGAGGGAGGCGGCCAATTCAGCCAGGAGGGCAATAGTTGATGAAGAGCCCCCTAGCTCGACCTCCTAGTGAGGCCCGAAGGAGTCGCTGGTCCCTCCTCCATCGCCCGCGTCAAGCTGGGCTAGTCCCCCAGCTGACTGACTGGATACGCCAGACGGTGGAGAGTCCGGGGGCAGGGTCACAAACTCGTCACCCTGTCCCGGCAGTGGAACAGTCAGGTCAATCGGGGGGGCAGTTGCAGATGTAGAGCCCCCCTTGCCGTCCTCCTCTGACGGCGCCTGCTGGTGGGAGCCTGACGTAGTCGTTCGCTCCCTGCTGGGCGTGCCCCCCAGCCGGCGGACTAGTGCCACCAAACGGTGGAGTGGCCGGGGATAGGTGAGAACCATCGCCTCCCTGTCCAGGTCGAGGACAGTCCCACCCTTGGGGGGCAATTGGCAAAGTAGAGCCCCCCAGGGCAACGCACGCGGTGTCCTCCGACGCCAGCGAGTCAAAAACAGAAGATGGATGAATTTTGTCAGAAGAAATCAGAAGATCATTATATTCTGCCAATTCTTCTTTCGTCAGAGGAGTAAATTTTCCCCCATCCACCCCGTCATCTGGTTGCAGCATAACTTTAACACTGATCTCATTGAGGAGACGTTCAACAGCCACGTCCAGACCCGCTTCTACCAAGGATGCTAGCTTCTGATGGGGTATGTTTTGAACAGGTGCCTGGGACCCATCAGCAATGTCATTATTACTTTGAGATTTTGGCAGATTAGGATCTGCATCTTCCATCTCACGGTCTGCATCAAATTCTTTTTCTTTATCCCCATCATCCAGCAAATCATCTTCATTTGGATCAAAGGCATCATTCTGTAAAGCTTCATCCGGCTTGAAAAAAAGGCGGTATATGTTGCTACCGACACAAACATCAGCCTGCTTTGGGATTTGTTTAGCATGTAACACCACCACCAAGATACGTACCTGACCAGTTGCCCGGAGGTGAGCCATATCAACCTTCTGAGTGGCCCCAATAATGGACCCAACTCCCCACAACGGAAGAAACGAGCGAAGCACCCGTGTCACATTAGTAACTGTCACCCAAACTTGGTCTAACACCTTGATAGGCTTGACATCATCGACAAATTCTTCAAAGATAACAGTGCCCTCTTTGTTTTTCGTAGTGATCGAACGGATTGCAATCATACGACCTAACTCTTCCTTGCTCGGAAACGGGATAACAAAAGAATTAGCCCCCCTTGCTCTTGCACCTCCCAATCCCAACGAACCGGAATAATTCTAGCCAACTCCGCCAATAATAACTGAGCAGATACCTCACCCACCTCCACTGTGATGAGGGCTGCAATCGTTGACTGTGTAGGATTAACAATCTGATTATTCCTTGCAGCTTGGATTTGGAAGAAACCCGACCCGTCCTCTGTAGCACCGCAATATGCTACCGTCGACTTTGGGCCACACAGCAGGGGGGGGCACTGGTTCGTATAGTGTTCCTCAGTACATATGGTACACTCCAACTTTACAGAATGATCCTTTCGTTTCCTTTTCGGTTTGTCCTGTTGATCCGCCAATATAATAGCGGAGGTATCCTCCATGCTGATGCGACCATGTCCTGCTCCCTGGGTGTGCTGTTCGGCCCCGGCACGATCAGCAGCGTCTTGACGGCCCTGCGCGGCAGCACCGGCTGGTGCACCACGACCTCGGCCACGGACAGCACCGCCCGCGCCAGGTGCAGGATCAAAGCGAGGCTCCACGCGCCCAGTAGCACCCGCCGTCTGCGTTCCGCCGCGAGCTCCACGGCCCCCGGGGTGACCTCTACCCCGACCTCTGTGGCCATCAGAGATGCCCCGGCCATGGGCAGAACGACCACGGAAATTCCCGTCTCCTGCCATCAGTGCGTCCCGGTACGAAGGTCTCTGCTCACAGGGGCGGCCGGCGGAATTCGGCGCGCAGGCGGCAGCGTGGAAGAGAGTCGGGCAGATTAGACGGCGTCTAGGTCTTCCAATCCCCGAGAGAATTTTTGTCCCGGGTGATTGGTTCGTTTCCCCAAAGGCAGGATGGACCCGGAGCCGAGATGGGCCTGGTGTCTCTACCCGGCTCGGTCCATCTTCGACTTCATGATGTCGGTGTTTCAAAATTTGAAATCCCGCGAGATATGGATCACCGGCGCGGCTTTTCCTCGAGGCCTGAATCGCCGGCAGGATGAAGTCTCCGATGGTCGGCGCCGGCGTGATTCTCCGTTGCGGCAGGGGCCCCTTCCAGATATTCCTCCGGGGTGGTAGTCCTCTTCCTTTGGAAGATGCCAACTTCTCCAAGGTTGCGACCGCTTCCACGGTATTCGGAAATCGACGGGGTCCCGCTGGTTTCGTCGCCCCCGATCGCCGGTGAACCGGCAGGATTGCGCAAGTCGGTAGGGTCTCGGCATCCCCTAAGTCTTCACACTCCGATTCAGATTCGGATACCCAGAATTTCCCAGATCCTTCACATGGCGTAGGCGATCCGAGCATCGTGGGATCATGGTAGCGTGAGTCCTTTGCCGTGATTCTCCGCAACCTCATGACGCTAGCGACACGGAGGGCATGCTCCAAACTGCAGCCTTGGGCCACCGCCCTCGCCGGTGGCGGAAGCAGCCCTGGGCCACCACCCGCACCGGTGGCGGAAGCAGCGGCGGCGCGATCACTTCTCCCGCTGGTCCAGCCCAGCAGGCAGACCAGGAGCCGGACGAGAACAGGAAGACGAACACGAGCAGAGTCACAGAGCGTCGCCGGTGCACGGCCGGCCGGCGGCCGCGCGCCCCGGGAGGCAGCCGGCCAACAGCACGGCATGCGCGCACGGCCCCTCCCCACCGGAGCGCGATGGCAGAGGAAAATGTCGGTGCAAAACAGTATTTAAAGATATTAATATTTATGATATATAATTAAGATCAAAGGAGGCATATGTATTGTCCTCGATTATATTTTCTTATTTGAGAAAAAGGTGTTTTCTCACTTCGATACCTCATCCCGTAAATTCATATATACTTGCAAGGAGGCATTGGTCATCGGACTCTAGTGGCATGTCCAGAGTACTGTTCGTAGATGTCCATTACTAAAGACGGAAGAAGTAGCAGGACACTAGAGTACACCATCCAAGTTAAACACATCCAAGTTGCTCAGAGCAAGAATCTTCAACAGTCCATGTACCCCTCAACATCATCATCACTGCATTCTTGGTCAATGGTCATGCTGAGGGAGACAACGAACTGCCATATAAGACAAAATTCCATTAAAGCTTTGGTAGTATAGTTAAACTTTAGTTGAGTTTGGTTTGTGAAGATCTGCTATGCGACTTTGTAAGATAGTACCCCTGCAATCGATCTTGGGCTTTCGTTAAGCTTTCAATAAATCCGAGTGAATGTCTTTGATCTAAAACGAGGATGTTTTCTATGGAAGGTTAATTCACCACCGGAAATCGGCTCTTTGCCGAGTGCAAAGTCTTTGCCGTGTATTCTTTTCAGGCACACGGCATATAGCTTCTTTGTCGATTACCAAAAAAAATACTCGGCAGACATTCAGCTCTTTGTCAAGTGTTTTTTTTTGGCACTAGGCAAGAACATTTTTAAAATACACAGTAAATTTTTTGAAATAAAAAATTTTGAACTACAAAGTTATATTACTCATTAAGATGTACAATGTTTCTTTTGCTCTTTTCTTCATATGACAAAGTGTATATAAATTTTTTCACAAATCTTACACATCACTCTTGTAGTTTATGAAACTAGAAGAGATATATAAGATTTGGGAACAATGTTAGAGCGATCATGTCGGATGGACAGATAACCAAACAACCAAAATAAACTTTGTAGATCTCAAAAAGTTATGAAACTTTACGGTTGCCAACTTTTTTATTTGAAATAATATTGTCATGCAAGACTGCGTTTGAGTTTCAAAAATTTAAAATTCAAAATTTTTAAACTACCTCGGATGGAAAAACAACCAAAGTAAACATTGTAGATCTTGAAAAGTTATGAAATATTATAGTTGACAACTTTTTTATTTGAAATCATATTGTCATGCAAAACGGCGTTTGAATTTTTCAAACTACGTCTCGGATGAAAAAATTACCAAAATAAACATTGTAGATTTTGAAAAGTTATGAAATATTTTTGTTGACAATTTTTCGTCTAAAATCATCTTGTTATGCAAAACTACATTTGAATTTAAAAAATTCAAATTTTGTAAATGATCTCGGATAGAGGAAAACTTCCTAAACGAAAAGTATAGATCTCAAAAAGTTATGAATCTTTATAGTTACAAGGTTTTCATTTGAATTTGTTTAGAACCTCAAACATGCAATTTATACTCAGTGTATAATATGTGGTGAAGAAAAAACGGATTTTAGAAATAAGTGACAGTGTGGTGCAGTGATTAGAGGAGGAGACGCGGGAGAGAGATGCCAGCAGTTCGAATTCCGATGGCTGCAGATTTTGCGTGAAAAATGCCCGAGTGTCAAATTTGTAATGTTGGTTAATGGTTACAACTGAGAGTTCATAATCCGACGGCGACCTAACATGCTGAGGTGCTGGACAGGCCTAACTTGCAATGAAAATTCACTATCACCCGCAAGGACCCTACAACACACTTATCTGACGGATCTAGATTGACCGTATGCTGATCGATAACATTCATATAGAGGCACCTAGTGCTGCTACTTACAAGCGTTGGATTTGGTTATACACACCATTTGCCCTGGTTTGCACACACACACACATCATCATCTTGTTGGATTTGGTTTTTTGGAAAGGGTAGACGGTAGAGAAGTCCGGTGGCACAAACAAATTAACGTTGGATGAGAGCATCAAATGAAACCTGATTAATGATGTTTGCCTGTAGGTAGTACGTGTTTGCCTGTAGGTATTTGCAAATGCATACTATACAGTTTCGATTTGCTTAGGACAATCTTAATGTAGAGTTTCATGATGTTGTTTCCAAGACTACCATATCATACAAATGAAATGAAACTCGGATAAAACACTCACTCACAGTGGAGAGTTTCATTATAGAGTTTCATAGGCATTTAATTCCATGACTC
Organism: Microstegium vimineum; assembly: GCA_022036555.1. Taxonomy (NCBI): domain Eukaryota; kingdom Viridiplantae; phylum Streptophyta; class Magnoliopsida; order Poales; family Poaceae; genus Microstegium; species Microstegium vimineum. The sequence continues at coordinate 4,839,330 of CM039133.1, forward strand.
ATAGAGAGTTGGTATTCGTGCCAAGAGAGTGTCATCCTCATGACACTCATTTATTCTCTCTCTTCTTAAATACACTGTCATATCATTAAAATTGCTTATGTGACAACATATTTAATGCAAATGAAACTTAAATGACACCCACATTGAGACTAGCCTTATTCGTGAAGGCCGGGAAGAGACATCAGGTGGTACAAGTTGTAAAAACAAAGTTGGATGAGACCAACAAATGAAAGCTGATTAATGACACACACACACTAAGCTAGCTAATTTCTCGGCCTTCGTATTAACGATGCGAGGAATACAAAAGAGATCGATATATATCCTATCATTAAACCAATAAAAACGGGAGAATATTTGACAGTAACGGACCTGCCAAAGATGAACGATGCAAACAAGCTTACGAGGTCCGCGGACACTAGAATGCTGAAAACCATGAAATATGTCCTTCTGAAGAGCCAGGTAACGGAAAGCAGGACGAGAATGAGCAGGGACGAGTAGAAGCCTACAAAGTTGAAGCTGGAGAATAAGAGGTACGTGATGGGGTTTTTATCACGAAAAACCGAGCCGCCCGCTTTATAGCCATGGGCGGCATCGTCCGCTTGCCAGACACCACCGGGCGGGTTAAGCGCTGCGGTCCATGTGATGGAGGCCGTCAGTGTGGCGAGCACCATCAGCCAACCGCGAAGCTCGTCTAGTGTATCTGATTCCGACTTGGGAAATGATTTGTATCGTCTTATGATTTCATCGACTGCCTCTGGAGAAATCTGGGCGACCGTGATCTCTGGAGAAATCTGCTGCTGCTGCTCATCATGCTGGGGCGACGACGAAACAACATGTGCCAACGAATCGTTAACTTGAAGATGTGCTGCCATTTCCACATCAGACATTTCCGTAGGTTGGTCACTGAGTTCTCAGTGGCTACAAAAACAACGAAAGCCCGGTGTGGACACGAGAAAACAAATTCATCAAGCTAGCTTAGACATAAGTGCATGGATTTAGCATACACAAAACAGATAAGCTGGGCGCTAGCTGGCGGTTGGGAGGAGCGGTGGCGACTTCAATGAGAACTTAATCTAGATGATCTGCTACCGTTCTGCATAGCACGAGGAGCGGAAGAACATGCATGAGAGAATTTACCTTGGCGACCGAAGATCGCGGGCGGTTAGAACCTCCTACTCTCCTTTGAAGCCAAGTTAGCTTGTTCGGAAACCTATTTATATATGTGCCGGGCTCGTGAAGTTACCGGTGGAGAGGAGAATTAGGATCTCTTTGGTACGGCTCACAACTTTATGAAACACTATTTTTTTTTTCAAACATCTATTTTCAAAACAGCTTCAGCCATAAAGTTATTTTTCTTCCCCTTTCACATAGAGATGTAGTGGGATGAAGTTGAAAAAAAATAGCTTATTTTAACTCTCTTCCTCATTTCTCTCTCATATCCATGTATAAAGTTGCAGGTGAACCTGTTTTGCCCAACATTTTTTTTTTTCAAAATAGCTCAGCTTCCCCTAGAGAGTTACTCATGAAGCTATTTTCTAAAAAAAACCAACTTCACTAGTGAAATTGAGCTTACCAAATAGTGCCTTAATAATACTAAACAAAATAGCTGCAATATATATATATATATATATATATATATATATATAAAGTTTATTTGTAATCTCCCTCCTTCCACCATCTGCCAGCATGTTTATTTGTAAATATAGTAATAATGGTACGAAACGTTTGAACGACCTTCTCTCCTCCGCGTCTCTATGCTCAGCTACATTATCTTGTTCTTCCACCAATCAGCTTGTTTTCCTGGCCCTCCATACTCAGGCCTGAGTCGTTAGCGTCCTCGCGGTCAGTCAACGCAACAAATATTAAACAAACAAAATTATCTATTTTTTTAATAAACGTTAAGCAAAAGGTCAGCTTCTACCAAGTTTTAGGATATATATATATATATATATATATATATATATATGTATGATATTCTACACCATGGTCCAAACAGCTAACTAACAACCCACCCGCCCTGGCAGGCTCGCGTCCGACCAGCTGCAGGCGTCAGCACCGAGCCAGCGCCCCCGCACCGCGCCCAGCTGGTCTCCGGCTCAGGGCACGTCCGCGCGACAGCTGCAGCAAGCACATTGTTTCCCTCCCACGCCAGATTACAGTACGGCCTTTTTTTTCTCGGTCCCCAGTCCCCACGCTGCTGTTTCTATTTAGATTTTCGAGTCTCTAGATTTTCTGCCTATGGAGCTGGTCAGTGTTCGTGAGCACTTTTTATTTTTCTTAAGTCTCTTTTATCAGTATTTCTAGTAGGTAAGTAGCTTTCGCTAATAGTCAGTATTTCTTCAGTATTTTTTATTTTTCTTAAGTATCTTTAGACACTATTTCCAGTACCTTTCAGAAATTGTTGGTATTTTCTTTTCGTGTGTTGTCAGTATTTTCTTCCGTGTATTGCTCTCCCTTCAGTGTATATTTAAGTAACTTTCAACACCCATCAATATTTTCTCAGTGTTGATTTCTATTTTTAAGTAGATTTTAGTAATAATATATCACTAGTATTCTTTACTAACAATAAGTGTATGTCAGTATTTCTTCAGTAATATTGAGGTTGTCGTCTGCTCCATGCAACTTTTTTTATTAGTGTTTTAGATTTTTCAGTGTTTCAACTTTTCAGTACCATTTAGTTCTTCTTGTGGCCTGGCCAGCGTACTATCTGCCATTCAGTACCATGCAACTCCGATACATTGAATGATACTTAAATATACTGAACTGATTTTAGCATATCAAAATAAGTAGATTCTCTAGTGCCAGCTCCCCGGAGGTTGGAACAGCTGGGCCTCGCTCCCCCAGAGGTTGCAACAACTGGGCCTCGCTCTTGGGAGCCATAGCGCAAAGTACGAGCTCAATAAAAAAACTGAATATTAACACCTTAATCCATATTCAAAATAAAAATAGTAATAAGTATTAACACATACTGAAATTAGAACGTTGACACCCTAATTATTACTCGTAATAAAAATACTGATAAAGTAACAAATACTGACACTACAAAAAAAACTAAATATTGACATGCTAATCGATAATTTTAATAAAAAATACTAATAAATACATGTATGGAAAAAAGCATGGGGAAGCCATAGGAACAGCATAGCTATATGCATGAAAAAAAAAAATGGTACAGTTCGCTCCTAATAAATAAATTTTCGGTTGCTTCTTGTTCAAGTAGGAACTAAAGGCTTAGTTGGCTAGCGCAGCACATTGGTCTTCTTAGACTTAATGAGGTCCACTGTTCGATCCCTGGCAGCGCGCTGGTGGGAGGGCCAGAAGGAATAGCGCGAGGTGGAGGTGTTCTTGCTTGCACAGTGGGTTGTGTACTGGCGAGCGAGTTAAGTGTGTTTGCGTATGACGACCGGTAAGACTTGGTGACAGCTGCTCATGGGGGACGCGCAGTACAAGGCTCGCACGTTGCACAGGGAACACAGTAGTATGCATCCATTTGGTCTGCATTGAAAATTTCTCGAACCTACAAGAAAACAAATAATTTATCAGTTGCTAGACAGCTAGCTAGCACGTGCATTCACACGTACTACTTGTGTACGTGCAGTTGCTTTCCGATCCAAACATTACTGAGTTCGATCAAAAAGGTTTCGTTTATTTATAGGATTATAAGTTCACTTTTGGCCCCTCAACTATCATGTTGCTCTAATTTTCGCCCCGCAACTCCAAAATCATATGATTCAGGCACTCCAACTTGCAAAACCAGTCAATATAGATTGAGGCGGTTTTGATAGTCCACGTGGCGGTTTTGATAGTCCACGTGACGTTGACAGCCACGTTGGCATGGAGGTGCACAAATGGAAGCCCGACACGCTCTCCTCTGTCCGTGCACCCGAACCCTAGTACCTCTGGGCGCCTCCAGCGTTGTTGCCGCCGTCGCCACCCCCATCGTCCTCCTTTTCCTCCTCCTCCTCCCCATCGGCACGCCCGCTACGCTCCGATCAATATATACCACAGCCAATCTACAACGACTCCAAATCGGTCTCTATAAGCTGTTATAACGACAGATCATCGGTCCCCATAAACCTATACCGACCGATGTAATGGTCGTGGTAAATGGCGTCGCTATAAATCTATAGCGTCCGACAGAGTTTATAGCGACCGATAGTTGGATGCTAGTATTTATACCGACCAATGATCTGTCACATGCTATAGCGACCGATGGTTAGAGGATATTAAGCTTTTTAGCAACCAATAATCCATCGCTATGAACTGGCATAATTATGTAATTAATTTCACATTATATTATATAATTTTATGCTTGTTTAACAAGCATACAAGGTCACATTACACAACAACCACATAATTGTATAAACATGTCTCATATATCCATTGAAATCAACATTTGTACAATTGTACTTTGGATAAGTTTTACAAGACACCGGCCACATAGGCACCCATGAACTTCTAAAGAGTTCACTGTACATAAGACCAAGTCTATATACCCTAGCAATCCAAAAACTACATGCTAAAAACACATTTGAGCACTCCACACCTTTTAGACTATCTTCCATGAGAACTGTAAATAGCTTGTCAACACCATATATCAAGCATGTTGCTTACATGTTTACTGGCACCTCCCAGAACTACAAGCCTGAAATCCACATGCAATCCAATATAAGTATTCGAGTATTCAGCTAGGATCCAATAAGTAGACAGGTACAGGTGCAGTAAGAATAAATTATTCATTTTGCTCTACCCACCAGACATGCTTTTTCAATCTAACCTATTGCTAGTGGCAATGCCACTACTGCACTAATACATTGTTGGAACTGATGGATTTCAAGAAAAAAAATTAAGTTTATCAAAATTGACCTAACACTATGGTCTTTTCTTACACAGATTAAAATAGATGAAACTTATCATAAGCTAGTAGCTAAAGTGAAACTTACCACAAACGCATGACATTGCCTCCAGAGATCCTTAGATTACCCCTAGAAAATCTATCATACTCCTTCGGCCTGCTGAATTTTACGAGCAAGTTCATAAGTCTAAATTTGTCAAGAATGTAAACAAAAGATGACTAACTTTCCACAGAATTTTATAGCAGACAAATAAAGTCTATATATGCACACAACATTGCAAGCTTAATTTAATTAGAAAAAAGAATATGTAGTGCTGACAAGTGACAAGTGGAACTAGAACATTTGAAGTAGCATAAAAAATTTAGAACACAAATGCAACAAGATTGCTTAAACAAGAAGAGATGATTAGTCCATCTTCTTTAAGTTTTGGTTCTTATCGATGTACTGAAAATTTATTTTTTATGGGAAGTATGTACTGTCTTATATGCTTGTGTAATTTTCTCCCCACCCAGTTGTGATTTTGTAAGATAAATTGTGCTTGGCTGCTTGCAATATGAATTGATCTGAAATCTAGGACAAGGTCACAAATTGTTTTCTGAACTATCTTTAAAGTGCAATGTGCTTCTACTTTATAAATGTTTTTCTGTTTGCATAATGACTATTTTCCAGGGGCTAATCCTGAGATGCAGTCCCTAGATGCATTCCGACTCTGCAAGGCAAAGCATAATTACTAAGAATTATACCATTGCAAATCGCCAAATCTACCAACAGTGACAGGGTCACATGTAGTCCTACAATATTTACAATTGGACAACATTAAGGTTAGTTTGATAACTGAAATTACTATCAATTTTTTACAGATAAGTATTTAGGAAATTAAAGTTCCTAGTACCCTGTTCAATACAGATTACATACTACAATCTTGTTATCAGTAATCCACTTTATTTGACAATACATGTTTATCAGGGTCACATGTAGTATCTATAAGAATGCATAAACATACATGTTTATTTGACAATACATGTGCACTAAGTCAAGTGGCAACAAGGAAACAACTTTACAAATATTTTTAAGGATCAATCTATTCAGTGACCTAATAATAAAATACCTGAAAATAACACAAGGCTGCAGGACAACAAGCAGTTGCAATTAGAGGTCGGACTTTGCTGGTATACACCAACAAGTTCAGAGAAAATTGGTACAAGACACAGTATATAAGTCTCTAGACTGCAAGTTCACAGAAAATTGGTACAAGACAGTATATAAGTCTATAGACTGCAGTCTCTCTGTGCGAACACATGGTGGATAAGTATCCATGTATGTTCAGTTTTGTGATGAGTGATTGCCCAACACTTGAGCGTTTCAGTTTGAGTGGCTTACTACTAATCTTTGCGAAAGCAAATGTGTGCTTGTCTATTGGCTTGTGGTGTGCAGGTACTATGCCTAGTTACAGTGGTCAATGGCGTGGAGAAGGTTGAGTAGAGGCTTGCCGTGCCGATCGACTGAGAGCGGTGAAGGACGGAAGCGGGGCTCGGACTGAGGGACCATGGGCGCCGGCGGACTAGCTGTGGTGGCTAGTACTTGGCATCAGCGAGTGCGAGAAGACATGGAGGTAGACCGAGTCGACCAAGTCAAGACGGTAGACGCGCGAGTCGAGCGGAGGCTCAGGGGACTCGGAGTCCGACCGGGCGAAGACAAGGTGGCTCGCGTCGAGTGGTTTGGTGGTTTGGGCCTCAAAACCATCCGCGTCGGTTTCCGAGTTTGGGCCGCAAAACTCGGGGTTCGGTAGTTGAGCCGAAAGCTACCGGTGGCGGGTTTCGCGGGTTTGGGCCTCAAAACCCGGGCGGAGCTTCCGAGGAAGCGGGGATGGCACGTGGCGGAATCCTGGAGGTTGCGTCGAGGCGACGGCAACTCCTGGCAGGAAGCGGGGCCGTCCATTCAAATCGAGGGAGATATTTACCGGAGCTTGGACTGCAATGCTTAGGCTAGGTAGTTCACTCATTGTATCTAGGGGGGTCTTTGGGAAATAGCCAAAACCTTTAATAAATAGAGGATGAAGGGGTACCCTCATCCTATCTCTTGAACCCTAATCATTTGCCCCAACTCTCTCTCTCTCTACCCTCTCTCTAGTTCATGAGATCCCTAGGTTGATTTCACCAACCTCTGTAAGAACTTGAGTTTGTTGCGAGGAATCGGAGGCCGTAACCTCCGTAAGCCATGGTGGCTTCGCTTTCTTGATCATGTCCCCGTTTTGCTTGTGTTCTTCGTGTTTTTCTTTTGCTCCCTCTTTTTCCTGAGATGATTTCTCTTTGTGGGGAGTAGCTCTTGCAAATCCGTTTGAACCAAGTTGTTCTTATTCGTGAGGAGCATCTTTGCACCAAAGGAATTTTCCTCAAACCTCATGAGTGCGTAGATCGGACGATTTCTTTGCAGCGTTCTTTGTTTTGCTCTCTTCTCCCCCAAATCCGAGTGTTCCCGTTTATCCTCTCCAAATTGAGCGGTGATTTCCTCGGATAGCTCCCCAACTGTACAAGGATCATGCCTACAAAGTTTGGTTGCAGTTGGAGTTCATCTGATTGAGTTTTGGGAAGATTTGGCGGAGTGAAATCGGTTTTCGCGGGTTTTCTGCGCTCTGTTCGTGAGCGTCGGACCAAGCGTCCGATCACTTTGCACAGGCTCCGGACCATAGCCCATTGGTCCGGTGGTCTGCCCAAATTCCAGCAGAAAAGCCCTTAGCACCGGACCATACCACCGGACCATAGCACCGGACCATACCGAGTGGTCCTGTGGTCTGGCCGAAAATTTGCAGGGAAGCACTTAGCACCGGACCATACCACCGGACCATAGCACCGGACCATAGCGAGTGGTCCTGTGGTCAGGCCGAAAATCTGCAGGGAAGCACTTAGCACCGGACCATACCACCGGACCACTCTGCATAGTCCTATGGTACCTCCGGACCATACCACCGGACCACTCTGCATGGTCCTGTGGTCACTGACTGAAGTAGTCCTGTGCTCGTTTCTCTCTCGTCCGAACTCCGAATCAAGTTCCGTTTGTTGCGTTGGATTCGTATTCACATAAGGAACATGACTAGGTACTTTTGAGACCAGTTCTCATAAGTATTTTTGGGTGTGCTCTTGCCTCTTCTCTCTAGGGGTTGAGAGTACCGCTCTCGGTGTATCGGTTTTGAGTTCGTGTCTTCGATCGTTCTCCATCTTCTCCGACCGCTCCGCTGCACCTTTAGAGGTCTTCCTAAGGTGTCCACCTACTTGTTAGGTCGTGTGCGAATCGGCTCTTCCGAGGTCAAGTTTTGGGTGTGATTTTGGGACAAGGGCCAAGTCTTTGAGTTGATTTTTTTTGGCTCCCATTCACCCCCCTCTGGTCGCCGTTCTCGGTCCTTCACTCTGAGTCTCCCAATTTCAATTTCTGTATCAGTCTCAGACTTCAGTCTCTCGAAGTCTCTAAGAAACAAAATCCAAAATTCTTTATTTCTGAGGACAAGCATCATGCTTTCTTCATCAAGCAAATAGGTGAAAATTAAACATGTTCTAATTAGCAAGCTACTAGTCGATGCATTTGAAGTAATAAGTCGACCATGCATGGGGATAAATTGCATACTTTTGTTGTTCTTGGTATGTCCATTCAAGCCACACAAAAATCACTGACCCTGCAATTTTTTTTGACACACTATATGTGCAATCAACTGCATGTGACAACATTCTCACAAGGTTCCATCTAGTCAGGAAAAAAAAACAAGTAATACCTCCATGCTTACCTGCTGCCCATGTAATATTTTCTAGCCCTTCCACAAGACTTATCCGACAAATAAAAATATTTGGTGGAAAAAAGGTATGCAAGTCATAGGATTCAAGGGGTGGTTTGTAAGAATCAAATATTTTGCATAAATGAGCATTTATAAAGACAATTGAAATTGATTTAGTTCTCATAAAAGTTACTCAAGTACCGATCTGAATGTTTTGATCGATCACGAGGCAACAACCATTTCAAAAAGGAAGCATCAAGTATCCAATTTAAGTTTTATTAACTACGATGTAAATAACAGGGTTATGTTTCCATTTCTGAGGAACACGACGATTCGAACCGGTTAATCCCAGCTATGTCTTCCCCATCACACGACATATGCAGCACTAAAGCACGCATATGACTACCTTTCCCTGCATCCTCCAGCCAAAACCGGGGTTCCGCCACCCGAGAGCACAGTACACCTCCATCCAGTTCTTCGAACTTGGAGGGTACACACTACTCTCGCAATCTCTCCACTCCTAGTGCGGTTTAACCGTTCTTAAGACTGGAATAGCCAGAGTCCAGCTTCCCCAAAGTATGTGATAAGTACTCCAAAGTTACAACCCTCAGACATTTACAACGGACGGTCCCTAATGACACAGGCGGAAAGAACCCGCTCACCAGTCACCACTGGTGGCTCCCAAACACCGTGTCCGCCCGGTCCCGATTATTACTCCCAAAAAAGCCTTTCTCAAAAGAGCATAACCATTTGCCGAAGCAATATGCTATGGGCCGGTAAGTGACCGGAAATCACCTACTATAAAGTTCTAAGCATTTAAGCAAAGTTTGCATCTATAAACAAGTGTCAAGGTAAAGGTACAATAATATAAGGACATGCATCAAGTAGGAATTTAATAAAGTAAGACAATGCAATAATATAAACCATAAGTGTATTTAAATAAAAGATTTTAAATACAAGGTAGGGTTTGAATGCACCGGGGCTTGCCTTGGTTGAAGGGATACACAAACTCTGGGTCAGATTCAACAAGAGAGAAAACCCTTCACTAGAGGGATTATCCAACCCAACCAACGAACAATCTACACGATAATATGACATGCTTAGACGATACTTGAAATAATAGACATGATGCTTAGCAACACACAAGGATGCACTAAAGAGATGAACAAAACAGATTAACATCCTTGAGTACAACTTTCCTTCATGAAAACAAATTTAAACTAAATCATAAAGTAAGTTAATTAAGCTTTCATGAGTTAATACTTTTGTTTAATAATTATGTCCAAAAGCACTCAGCAAACCACATAGCAAAATACATGTCCATGGTGTGTTTGTCATTGGACAATGACCATTTACATCAAACAATTCAAAATCACCCAAATCCGAAAGTCATTAGGGTTTCTAATTATTTTAAATCTTAATTAAACAAATAGCTATGTATAACAGTTCATCCAAAAATTCCCAAACTTTTTGTACAGCAAGGTATATGTGTAAAAAGGTTACACAAAAATTTTCATAATTTTTGGAGGAACATACAGAGCATGAAAAATCATGGAAAACTCATTTTTCAATTACTTTAAGCATTTTTACAGGATTAAAAATGTACTGAACATGAACATATTATATTTTATTAAATACTACACATCACAGAGTTCATACACAAATTTTTACAGAATTATTCATGCACATAATTATACATACAAAAATAACAAAAAGCAGTAATGTGCAAAACAGGAAATTAAGAAAACCCTTTTGAAACCGCCGTTGACAGCTGGGTCCCGTGTGTCAGTGACACAAAAGTAGAGCAGCGGCGCCGACGACCAAGAAACACAACGGTGCGTCGCCGGCGGTGACCAAATAGCCCAACCGACTCTCGCGATGGACTCTCGACTCCACCCCAAACCCAACAAGGTACGACACGCCTAGAACTAACCCTTGCAAACTCCTAACCGGCGACATCTGCGGCGACCGGCGCTCGGCCGCACATACGCCGGTGAGTACAAGCCACAAACGGCTCAACCAAGCACAGCAACAGACTCAGCGGCCCCAAACAACACGAAACACAAGAAAAACGAAGCGAAAACCTAGCGCAAAGACCTCGCCGACGGCCATGGCGGACGATGGAGATCTGCGCGAGGTGTGCCGGCCAAAACACGCATGCGCTCGAACAACCAACACCACGATTGGACTCATGACGGCTAGGTGAAGCTAGCGCAAGAATCGGATAAGAAAACGATGGACAAACACGTTCTACCGACGAGCGTACCGTCGCGACGGGCATGGACTGCGGCGGAGCTCGCGGACAGAGCACGACGGCTCGATTCAAGACCAACCAAGCGCGCAGAGAGCTCGAGGTGCTTACCCCGGTCACGAAGCTCGCGCTAACTCGGCCGGAGATGAAGCAGAGAGTGATGGCGACGAAGACCGCGCCGACGGATAAGATGAACTGAGCGGCAACGTCGATGTTCCCGGAGCTACAGTCCACCATTTGCAAAAATGAGGAGAGCAGCGGAATCAGCGATGAACAAGGAGTAAGAAACACGAGACGAAAGAACAAAGCGGCTCCAGAGCGGACCGGAGCGGCGGCGCTCTCGCCAAAGCTGAGGAAGATGAAGTCGCGCCGGGCAACCGAGGGCTTGATGGCTTCAACCAACTCGCACAGAGGGTGCGCGAGGTCAATGCGAAGACAATGGAAGTGGATTGGAGACTTGGCCATGGATAACAAGCTCGGACGAGCTCGTCGATGCGGAGTGTGCTCGTGGCGGAGCAGAGCAGATGACGGCGCGAGCGTGAAAGAGGGCAGAAGAAGGGGTGTCGTCGCGTTTTGATGACGACAACGCGACCATGGTGATGCCATGCACCTGATGGGACGCTCGTTGCCACCAGACGGCAAACGGTGATGCCAACCCTAGGCACTCGACAACTTGATTATTTTTTTGTTTTTTCGCTCCCAATTTTTTGTGTATGCTTATTGAACTATTGTAAACAACATGTTCAAATTTGAAAGCTTTTCATTGCTTTTTGATATTTTCCTTAGTTTATTTTGATTTCTTCAATTTTCCCGCTTAATGTTCATTTGAACTGCAGGTGCATGAAATAATAGATTTCTTTCCTTCTAAAAATGGTGTCCTTGTTTGTCAGTGTAAATGATGGCTAAATCTATGACCTGTCTCGAAAGTTCGATCAATGTGCTCACGGGACAACGTCGCCAACTTCGGTGCGAGTTGTTTTTTAATTATATAAAATGCAAACAAATTTCAAAAATCACGAAACTTGTGCACGTGTCATGATCTCATGTGCGTATGTTGTGGTAAAAATTTGAAAAAGTTTCGAGCATGTCGTCACGTACCACTATACCACAATCTATCTATAGTGTCCTACGGATGGTCGCTATAAGTCGATATAGCGACCTCCGGACGGTCGCTATAAACATATAGCGTCCAACTTGACCGGTCCCTATATCTGGCATTGACAAGTGATATCACAAACCTCAAAGTCCACAAGTGATATCATATGTCCGTAACGGGGTGTGGGGTGATACCGGTCGAGGCTGCAGGTGTTGGGGTAAGGCCGGCAGCCAGGGCTGCAGGTGTTGGGGTAGGCGCGCCGGCCGACCGGAGCTGCAGTGGATGGCGTTTCACGAAGAGAAGCGGCGGCGGCTGCACAAAGAGTCACGAAGGGGAAAGATAACGGATAAGCTTTAAGTTGGTGCTAGAGAGAAGGCGACCAGAGTTCCCCGACCAGGTGATCAGTTATGCGTTTTGTGGAGAAGAGTCACTTATATATATTTGTATCAATCACTCGTCTAACAAAAACGCGTCACTTTGATTACCAGTGACGCATTTTGTTGAAAAGAGACACTAATAGGTTCATATATCAGTGACGCGCCTAGACAATATGCGTCGCCGTTGTTATCAGTGACGCATTTTCTTTGAAAGAGTCACTAATAGGTCCATATATCAGTGACACGCCCAGGCAATACGCGTCGCCGCTGTTATCAGTGACGCGTTTTCTTTGGAAGAGTCACTGTTATATTGTTATTAGTAACGTGTCTTATCTCTCGGCATGAGTAACAGCTAATCAGTGACGCGTTTAATTAACACGCGTCACTACTGTACTTATTAGTGACGTGTTTCAATCCTGAGTCACTAGTTGGGGTGTCTCCCTTTTGTTGTTTCGGCATAGTGTCTGTTATTCTTCATTAAATGTGACTCAATGGTATAGGTGGACACTTTGGTTGCCTCTGTAAAAACATTTTGGTCGTCTCCAAAGATCTGTTTTGTAGTAGTGTGGGTCAGAACCATTGGGACCCACGTCACTTCCACTACTCCGTCAGCTGATCCCACTGCTGCGCTATATCGACCAGTGGCTCACTGCATCTCAGTATACACGCCGCTAAGTAGTATCAGAGGTTTTGTGCTATTATTTCTTCAATCGGCTGGATGATATGGTGGCACTACGTAATCCTTCCTTTCTATTACTACACAAGTATTTGGTCATCAACATATGAACAAGTGACCTTCTTCACTCCTTAGGGGATTATTTTGGTAGCTTATGATTTCTCTGGTTCTTCTCTGCGCGCCACTGTATGATCAAGCGCCTCTGATGAATCTTCATTGAATACACTACTGAAGAATCTAAAAGGAAGCATTTCATCCTTCGATCTTCTTTGCTTCAATTTGGAGTAAATCTACAAAAAAGAATAATTTCTAATGTTGGAGTGATGATTTGATGACTAATATATGCTTTGATGTAGAGTCACTACTACAGAATCAGCAATCAGTGCCGGTTCAAAACCCCCCTACAGTGGCGGATTTTGAACCGGCACTGGCGAATCGGCAGTGATGAGCCCAAGCCATCACTGCCGGTTATGCCAAACCGGCAGTGATGGCTCAAGCATCACTGACGGTTCGTGTTACCAACCGGCAGTGATGCTTGAGCCATCACTGCCGGTCTGTTTCACCAACCGGCAGTGATATTATTTTTTAAAATTGCATTTTTTAATTGTTTTATTTTCATTTGGGGTTTCTGGTTTAGGGTTTATGGTAGAGGTGGTGGGGTGGGAGATCGTGGAGGTGTTTGCTATCGAACCACTTGATATCGATGTGAATTGAAGGTGGTTGTGGACTAGCGACAATACAAACCCATCACACATTTATAATAATTATTACAAAACATCCAAACATAACTTAAAGTATCGAATTAATTGTCGTATTACAATAGCCTTTTGAGGCGGTCTTTTCTATAGATCTTCTTGAAGTGCTTACTCTTCACAATGGATAGAAATCCTTTTGTATACACTATGTCGTCCAGAATAAGAGCTGCTATCTTCTCTTGAAATCCTCTTATCTCAAAATCCAGCAACCTATTGTGGCCCAGTTCTTTGCGCTGTAAATTGATACAAGATGATATTGAGATGCACATACGTAAGATAAAACAATAGAATTAAAATGCGACGCGTACGTACCATGTCATCTCCTATTCCTAGTTTTGCGCCAAAGTAGGCAAGCATTGCCCACATCACATAGAACCCGCACTCATTGTTCCCCATTGGTTGATCTAGTTGTCTGAGGGAGCTTTGTTGCACTACGCTTAGTCGTTCTGGAACTCTCACCAGTACATGGACCTTCCGGCGGAACCTACTCCAAAATTTATAAATAAGTCCCCATCAAACTTTTATGGCTATATCTACCGTGTTTTAGGTATGACCTAAGTTATTACCTCGTCTCCTTGGCCCTCTTCTAGGTTTACCATATGGCTAGGGCTCCAAGGTCTTTGATCCCCTTGCTGGTTGTCATCGGCTCCTTGGTCACGTTCAGCACCGCCACCACTAGTTCCTTGGTCATCGGCTTCGGTCGCAGGGCGACGGGTGGTGAATCGGCGCTTAATTGTCATGTTTCTGGACATGAATTTCGATTATTGGTATTAGCTCATAGGTAGATAGATAGACTCAAAAGCCATACATAAGCCATACATAGGTATTATCTCTATCTCTCTCTCTATATATCTCTCTATATCTCTCTATCTCTCTATCTCTCTATCTCTCTATATCTCTCTCTATCTCTCTATCTCTCTATCTCTCTTCTCTCTATCTCTCTATCTCTCTATATCTCTCTATATCTATCTTTCTCTCTATCTTTCTCTCTATCTTTATATAGAGATTAGTATATAGAGATTAGTCACAATATAAAGCCATAGACAAGTATATAGAGATTAGTCACAATATAAAGCCATAGACAAGTATATAGAGATTAGTCACAATATAAAGCCATAGCCAAAATCTTCCAAAATATTCCACTAATCTATATCTCTAAGTCATGCTATCTCTCTATCTCTCTATCTATAAAGCCATAGGTACAAGTCACAATATAAATCCATGTATATATGATATAAAATTTTGCCATCTATATATAAGTCATGCTATACAAAATGTGCATACATCTATCTATAAGGCATACATCTATCTCTATATATCTCTATCTCTCTACATGTCTATCTCTCTACAAAATGTATCTCTATACATATCTCTAATCTGTATCTCTATCTCTAATCATCCTCTCCTTCTCCTTCTCCTTCTCTGTGGTTCTCTCTCTCTATCTTTCTCTATCTCTATCTCTATCCCCCCTCCTTCCTCCCTATCTCCATGACCTGCAAGACTCCAAGCTCTGTATCTCCCTCCTTCCTCCCTATCTCCATGAAAGCAAGCACAAGCACTCTGAATCCCATGTAGACATTTCATCGAACACTTTCGGTTCGTGGACATGGAGCTCACCGCGTGGAGGTTTGGGCTGGTTTCCGAGCTCCTGCAGGGCGGGGATTCCGAGCTCCTGCACTGGCTTCGAGCGTCGGCGTGCTCGGGTGTCCTTGGCGGCGGCGTGCACCGGCGGCGGCGAACACCGGCGGCGTCCAATGCTGGGCTGGAGCGGCGGTGAGGCTGGAGCGGTGGCGTGAGGTTGGAGCGACGGCGTGTGCTCCTACGGCGGCGGCGGCGTGTGCTCCTGCCGGCGGCAAGTGCTCCTACGGCGGTGGGTACTCCTGTGGCGGCGGCAAGTGCTCCTCGGGCTGGAGTCTGAAATGGCTAAGTGTGGAAGGGCGCGAGTCTGAAAATTTCAGACCGCGCCCTTTCCCTATATACTCGGTCAGATCACTGCCGGTTCTTGTTACAAACCGGCAGTGATGTCCCCTATCACTGCCATTTCGTAACAAGAACCGGCAGTGATGAGGGCACATCAGTGCCGGTTGTTTGGAACCGGCAGTGATAGGTGGGTCATCACTGCCGGTTTGTAACAAGAACCGACAGTGATAGGGGACATCACTGCCGGTTCTTTACAAACCAGCAGTGATTTTTATTTTTTTTAAATTTTCTCTTTGCTTTAGAATTCAAATTACTCCTGATTTTTTACTAAAACTTGAAAAACTCTAAACATAGAAGTTGCATACTTTTTAATTCTCTACAACTTTTGCTGAAGTAGTATATTCAAATTCTTTATAGTTTTTGAATTCCCTTTTGAATTTGAATAAGGGTTTAAAATTCAGTTACCCCCTTTGTAATTACTCTAAAAATTTGAATAGAAGTTGAAAATCTTCCAACATAGCTTTTGCTAGTTTTGAGGAGCTCTACATTATTGCTTATACACTCAAGGTCTAATTCTTCATAGTTTTTGAATCCTTTTTTGAATTTGAATAAGGGTTTAAAATTCAATTACCCCCTTTGTAATTAGTCCAAAAATTTGAATAGAAGTTGAAAATCTTCCAACATAGCTTTGGTTAGTTTTGAGGAGCTCTACATTATTGCTTATACACTCAAGGTCTAATTCTTTATAGTTTTGGAATCCCTTTTGACATGGCATACATCAATCAACAACGTGGTACAACTCAACAATCTCTAGAACTCCATATGATCTCAAATTACTAAAACAACATTTCATTAAGGATTACATAGTTTATGATACTCTAACAATTCACGGTGCAGGCACGATGATGGCCTCATCATG
Organism: Microstegium vimineum; assembly: GCA_022036555.1. Lineage (NCBI taxonomy): Eukaryota > Viridiplantae > Streptophyta > Magnoliopsida > Poales > Poaceae > Microstegium > Microstegium vimineum. Next base: position 4,855,943 of record CM039133.1, read on the forward strand.
ATCACTCCGGAGGTAAGCAGGTTCGTCACCCTCTTCAAGGACATGTAGGGTAACGTCCGCCCCAAAAGGAGTCATTTCTTCATAACCTTTGTACTCTTCTTCGTCTGTCACTCCGTCGACACCTACAATCTTCCTTTTGCCTTGCAATACTACATGTCGTCTTCCATTTGTATTGTTATCCCTTGCATAGAAGATTTGCAAAACATCCTTTGCAAGGACGAAGGGGTCATCTCTGTATGCGGTCTTGGATACATCAACGGTAGTGAACCCATCCTTGTCGGTGTTGATTTCATTTAGCCGGACCCACAGACAATGGAAAAGAGCAACTTTCAACTGATGTCCATAGTCTAGCTCCCATATCTCATCTATGAAACCATAGTATGTTGCCACCACCGTGTCGTACTCATCATGGGCGTCGAAACGAACACCACTGTTTTGGGTCTTGCTCTTTCCGTCCTGTTTTTTTGTGTTAAATGTAAAACCATTTATTTGATATCCTTGGTACATCATTAGCGTAGTCGAAGTGTGCTTGTCTGAAGGAGACGACTTCGTCCATTTTGACAGCTTTCTCACCTATTGTTCCTTTGCCCCCTAGTCTTCCATCGTGATGAGATACTGGAACTCCAACCCGCTTGATGTCCAGATAATATGTGGAGAACTCAATAGCCTCCTCTGTTGACCATCCTTCTACCATGCTCCCTTCTGGTCTGAATTTATTCCTAACATACTGCCTGAAAACTTTCATCAGCCTCTCGAAAGGAAACATCTGGTGTAGGTACATTGGGCCAAGGGATTTTATTTGATCCACAAGATGAACAAGTAGGTGCACTGAAATGTCGAAGTAAGTCGGTGGGAAATGCATCTCAAGCCTGCATATAATCTCTGCTATCTCCTGCTTCAGGTGTCTAACCTGTCCACTTCAATGACCTTTTCAGAGATCGCGTTGAAGAACGAACACAACTTTATGATTGGAGCGCAGACCTTGTCGGGGAGGATACCTCGCAGGGCAACTGGGAGCAGCTGAGTCAATATGACATGACAGTCATGGGCCTTCATAGAACCATAGTTAAACTTAAGTTATGTCATGTTAACTAGCTTCTTCGGGTTCCCACAGTAGCCACTCGGTACTTTGAGATCATTGAAGAAAGAAATAAGCATTTCTTTTTCCTCCTTTTTCAGTGTCCATGATGCCACCGGAAGTTTCAAGTGGCCATTCTCAAGAGTTACTGGGTGTAACTCCTTCCTGAGGCCCAGGTGTTGCATGTCCAAGCGTGTCGCGAGAGAATCCTTGCTTGTTCCCCCGGTGTTCATCAACGTGTTAAGTGTGTTACCACACATGTTTTTAGTTATGTGCATTGGATCAAGATAGTGACGTACACTCAAAAGTGGTCAATAAGGTAGTTTCCAGAAGATTGATTTTTTCTTCCAGATACTATCGGTTGGCGCTGCTACTGCCCCGTCCCCCTTCCCAAGGACAACATTTGTGAGTTTGCTTAATTGTTGAAGCATCTGTTTCCCGTCTTGATACTTTGGAGGTCCACGTTTCTCAGTAGTCCCATTAAAATCTTTTGTATTCCTACGGTAAGGGTGATCACGACGTAGGAACCTACGGTGTCCCATGTAGACCATCTTCCGGTTTTCTGGTAGATGTGTAGCATCAGTCTCGTCCAAGTACTCGACACACCCAGTGTATCCTTTTGTCTTCTCTCCAGACAAGGAACCTCGCCCTGGTAGGTCGGTGATTGTAGCGATAAGTACAGCCTTTACCGTGACATGTTCTTTCTTGTACTCATCCCAAACATCCTTCACACCCGTCTCCCACATCTGTAGTAGTTCATCGATCACTGGTTGTAGAAGCACATCAATATCATTACCAGGTTGTTTTGGTCCTTGGATTAGTAATGGCATCTGCATGTATGACCGCTTCATACAAAGCCAGGGTGGAAGGTTGTATATACATAGCATCACTGGCCAAGTGCTATGATTGGTTCTCACCTGGTCAAACGGGTTCATCCCATCCGTGCTCAAAGCAAACCACAGATGTCTTACCTCTGCACCGATATTCTTATAGAACATAGTGTTGATAGTCCTCCAGTCCGACCCATCGGCGCGGTGTCTCATCATTGAATCTTTCTTTCACTCTTCGCCGTGCCAACGCAACAACTTGGCTGACTTCTCATTTGCAAACAACCTATGCACTCGTGGAGCTATAGGAAAATACCACACGGACTTTACTGGCCCTCCTCTGGTCTTGCTTCCATCATTTGATGGCCCTTGCTTATATCCGGGAGTTTTACACTTGGGACACGCATCCAAGTCTTTGTATTTCTCTCCACGGTACAATATGCAGTCGTTGGAACACGCGTGGAGTTTCTCAACCTCGAGGCCAATTGGGCAAATCATTTGCTTCGCAAGGTAAGTCTTTTCTGCTAACTCGGCCTCCGGGAATAGTTTATATAGTATAACTAACAAGTTATCGAAGCCTTTATCACTCAACCCATTCGTTGATTTGAACTCCAATAGCATCATGTTGGCTTCCAGTTTGCTTATTGGGCAGCCCGGAAACAATGGTGTTTTCGCATCCTTTCTCATCATCTCCAGTTTTTTCAACTGTGAAGCACTAAGGAATCCCCCATGCACATCATGTAGAAGGTGTGAAATACCATCATTTTCCTCAGTGTCGTCCGCTAATGTATTCACAAACACATCATCATTGGTAGGCACATCTTCTGTGTAATCATGAACAGGCAATAATGCTACACTAGGCATGAGCACATCATCATTAACATTTTGACCAACCTCCCCATGCAAAGTCCAAATCGTGTAGTTTCTCATAAACCCCCTTGTGATCAAGTGCAAACGTATATGCTCCACGTCGCCCCATTTTCTCGTATTCTTGCAGTCTTTGCATGGACAGAATACAAGATGAGAGTCCCTAGCATTGACTCTAGATCGCTTGATGAAATCGTCGATGCCCGTCAAGTACCGTGGGTCTGTATGTGACAGATCGTACATCCACCCTCGATCCATGTTTGCACTGATAAAATAAGATGGGCAGAGCAGAGGAAACATAGGAACATATTAATAGAAACATTTTTGAACAATATTCTTCGATATAATTTGAATTTGGTCGCGCTATAAAAATAAAGAGAACAAATAGATAACAATGGAAGCATGAAGTATTAAATGTAAGTATTAAATACATGCATGGAGTATTAAATCTAAGTAATAAATACCGAATCTATTCCACATCCCATCATATCTTTCATGCATGTATTGAGTATTAAATGTAAATAATAAATATAACTAATTACAATTTTTATCCATAATTTCCGAGACGAATCTTTCGAACCTAGCTACTCAATGATTATACAATAATTACCCAATAAAAACAAAGTGCTACAATTTTTCTAAATAATTTTGGATCTAAAAGCTACAAAAAATTGACACAAATTGCAACATCCCTGTTCTTGATCATGAAAACTAGCATAGCTCTAACACAAATTGACACAATGTAAACCAACAATGCTAAAGAATTATGCTTGTTACTAACCAAGAGCAAGAAGATATGAGGATCCAAGAGTGAAGAGGAGCCAACAATGGAGATCAAGAAATCCACCAGCCGCAACAATGGAGAGATGGAGCTCCTCACGCACTGTTCTGCACCGTTGGAGCAGAGGGACAGGAGCTCGCGTGCCTTATATTGTACAACGTTTCACTGCCGGTTGGAGCCACGAACCGGCAGTGAAACACCACATCACTGCCGGTTGGTGGCTTGAACCGGCAGTGATAGGGCCGAGAGGCATCACTGCCGGTTTAAGCCACGAACCGACATTGATGTCGTGTTTCACTGCCGGTTCAGCCTCTGCCCCCAATTATTAGGGGTCTGTCAGAGGAAGAACCGGCAGTGAAGGGGCATCACTGCTGACCCAAACAAAACCGGCAGTGATGGGCCGACAATGATTGCCGATTCTGTAGTAGTGAGTGATGATTTGATGGCTAATAGATGCTTTTTGCACTATTTTGTTCTTGCCACGTTGATAAAGAAACAAGATGTATTCTTATAAAATGACATGATGAAGTCATCAGGGGAACAGATGCATACATCACCCATGCAAGTCACTACTTTCTCTTTATGACGTCATCAACTAGGGTCTTGTTGGTTTTGCGTGGGTCGTCGCACATGTATGGATGATTTGCTGACCTGTCTACTGTTGGCTAGCTACGGATACGGTGATCTTACTACTATATTCCAGATCGGTTGCGTAAGAAGAAGCGCTGCAGCTAGCCCAGTTGTGTTTTGTTCTTTATTTGAGACCAAGAAGAGTGACGCGTATTTTATGCGTCACTGATAACGTTTTCTGGCATAGTGTTAACCTCGCAGGTCATAGCATGGTTGTGCGCTGGGCGAATTGGTGTACAGTTCTACACGAAGTCTAGCCGCCTTCCACGGCACAACTGTATGGATAGATATCAGACTTTTGACCAATTGTATCTTTCGAAATTCGAACTGAATTTTATTGATAGAATGGTCTTGAATTCTTAAACGTATCTTATTACATGTTTGGGAGTCTTCATCAGTTTCTCCAAACTTAAATTCCAGACCGTGATCCAGTATTTTTGTTTACAATAGATCTCTGTCAGCATACATTAACTAATAACCTTCCATAGAAAACGTGCTTTATTTTAAAACTAATTTAAAGCGCTAATGGAATGGGGTTTAATTTATAAATATATTGCGGCATGCTATGTTGCTTCCCTCAGCACGACTGCAAGACTATATATAGACGAAGAATGGCTGCAGCTTGGACAGGGACATATATTGGTATAGCAGCCAACGTTGACCAGCTAGGAACACTGGACACTAGCAGTGCCACTTGCCTGACGATGTACGAAATGTATCTTAATTTGCTGGATCTTTAGAGGCATCAGGATTGTCAACTGACGACAAGTTCTTATTAGCGGCAATTTGGTTGGAGAGAGGAGAATAAAATAAAATATTATTTATTATGTGGGACATTTGCACTGTGTGAGGTAGTTTCTATATATGTATGAGTTTTTTTATTGATGTGGCTGTTATGAAAACTGTGCGTTGTTACTAGTATTGGAACTGCCCACTATAAGAAAACCCCCCATGTAGATACATTTACTTTGCTACGCTTTTAAAAACACATCTATGTCTTGAGTACTTCCAGTAGTATACACGTTTATTGACACGTTTTATTAAAAACGTCTCTATCCCTTAAGAGCTTCTATTGTCAGACATGATTTTTGATACGTTTTCAAATAACGTAACTACAGATGTACTCTATGGACCGATAAAACCCAACAGTTGGTGGCCCGACTTGAAAAAAAAGGCACTAGATCTCTATCGTACAGGTCGGCAGTTTTCTCTCCTTTTTCTCCAAACCAGGCGGCGGCGACGGCGGGCGCGTCTCGCGTCCACGGTCAGCAGGACAGAGATGAGCCGATGACCGGAGCGCGTACAGTTGTCGTGGGCATGGGGCCATGGGCGGCTGGTGCTGTGGTGCGAGCAGCCGAGGCACCAAGCGCAAGGCCGCCAGGGCATTATTAGGAATGTCCACGGCAGGGGCTGATCGGCGGCGGCACAGTAGCAGCGCACCTTTGCGGGAGCATCTAGAGCTCGGTATTGTAAGTTATAAAATCGGGTTAATTGCCTTCCCATTCAATATTACGGATTGAATTTTTATCACTCATTTTGAGCAGGTACTGTCCCCCAAGAGATGGCTAGAACGGTGCGCTACTAGGCTGCCACACTAGCTGCCAGAATGGCTGGAGCTCTGTTTCACATATCCTTCTGAGTTTGTCTCTTTCATACCTTTCCAATAGCTTGTGATCTTCAGTTCATAAATAAACTAGATCTTTTCCTGAGTAGTGCCAACTGCTTGCAATCCATAATAACAAAAACTATTCTATTCTATCCACCTGCGTCTCATATATGGACAGGCATGTGGAATTTTAACCACGTTGAACGAGAAGTTTGTGATGTCAAACATGGTATCCAGGTGGATATCAGTCGATTGAATCTCATTGCTTTTTTGTCAGGACTCAGGATTGCTGCAAATCTATAGTTGAAGGATATGAATATCAATATATCACCTAAGTTCTGGAGAGCTATACTGAAGAACAGCTATAGAAGCTGGTAAGTAGGCTCACGTTAAATCATTTTCAATTTCTCTGAACATATGAAATTGGCAGTGAGTTGGCTTATTAAATTGGAGACCTATACTCAAGAAAGTATATATATAAACCCCATGTAAAATCTTTCTACCTTTACCTTTTTATATATATATATATATATATATATAAAATATAAAATATTGAGCACTGTAGGGATCTGCCCCACTGTCTTTTTTGTCAAAAAAAAATATTTGGATATAGATTACTTATGTTTGCAACTTTGCATCATCATGAAATTGATTTGTCTTTTGTTTTGCCGTAGCACTACCGCTGGGAGCTTGGCCAAATATGACAACGCCATCATATCTCTGATACTGCAATCAAATACTATCCCTAGCTGGGATATAGATGCTGCTTTTGGCTGGTTCGTGTGAGATGTTGACGACAGTACATTACGAGCAAAATACCTCTGTAAGTATTTCAATGTCACAGTCGTTTAAAAAAATAGACTTTACTTTTATCTCTAACGAAGACCTTTTTTAGTTTTATCAAAGAAATTTTTATAGTGTTGTATTTTCTAGTTATATCCGATGAATTTATTTATTTAATCTATTTTTTTATTTAACCTGTAGGATCATGGAATCATGTTAAGAAAATTTGCTGAATGAAGAAATGAAGATTCAGAATTGAAGTGCAAGTGTTTACATCCGCAAAGCCTTTTCAATAGAATAGATCCCAATGTAAAATAAATAAAGCAATATGTAATAATGTCTACATGGTGTATATGGATGACGACTCTATTTATCATAATATTAAATAAAGAACCTTGTGCTTTTCGGACTGCAATACTGTACGGGCTCCAAAGTAAATATGGTTGTGTGTATTAAAAATATTTTCTGCATAATATAATATTAGCAATAAGAAAAAAAACAGAAGAACACAATAGCATATCAATTTTGCTTGATATGAAATTTAAAATGTCTTAGCGTAGCCCACATTTGACATCGTCTTTAGAAAAACGTCTTATTTCTTTTAGACACGCTAGATAGCGTCTATAGAAAGCGTCTTATATTTTCTAGGCACGTTTGGCATCGTTTCTAGAGAGCGTCTCATGTTTTCTAGACACGTTTGACAAAACGTATCTATAGTTCTTGACACGGTACGTGTGGAGACGCTCCAGACACGCTTTACTCAAGCGCAACTATACTTTACTAAATATGAAATAAAGCGCGTCTACCATAGAAATAAAGAGTGTCTATAGGGGGTTTTCTTGTAGTGGCCCTAATCACAACACCAACGTGAACTTCTACATCACACTCAATTAGAGAAAGTGTAATAGAAGGCTACAAGGTGGCTAAATGCTGACGTGGAGGAGAGAAGAGAGAAGATAGAGGACAAGTGGGTTTTAAGCTTACAACCAACCCAGACACAATAACCAAGAAATTTTGTGAGAGAGACGTGGACCCTATATGCATAGTAAAGAACAAATCATTAGGTGGGCTAAGAGAAGGCTGCAAAGAATCCTTACAGCCAACAACTTGCTGTATTATTAGCCTAGCTCTTAGGTGCAAGCCCCACAAGGTGCTATTAGTTTAAATACAGTACCCTCTCCATCTTTGAATTTGGGATGAACGTAATTATTAAAAAGTTAGTACCTAGCTTTAGTAGAGAACATGAATTTATTCCCGGTTGGGAAACCCCTGTAGTCCTGGTTTCCCAACCGAGACCAAGAATCCGGGACTAAAGGGGAGGACCTTTAGTCCCGGTTTCCCAGCAAAAAAAAATTAATTCCACCCACCCACCACCGAACCTTGGGAGAATTGAACCCGGCCAAGACCTCAACCATTGCCTTGTGTGTAACTTACCACTCCACCTAGACAACACATTTGCCAATGAATGAGACGTTTTCCTTTTGAACCAAGAGACCTTTAGTCCCGGTTCGTAACACCAACCGGGACTAAAGGTACCTTTAGTCAACACCAACCGGGACTAAAGAGCCCCACCTGCAAAAGACTGCTACACTAGCCGTTGAGCAAGGGACTTTAACCAAGACTAAAGGGACCTTTAGTCCCGGCCGCAAAAAATACCGAGAGTAAAGTCAAATTTGCATTCGGTTGAAAGGTCTGTTCTCTACCTTTGTAAACTATCTACCTTGTGATGGTCGGAGATGCTTGTATAGCAACACATGAACACAAAAATACAGAATAATTTTTCGGAATCAATCAAAACTATTTAAAATATAGTTAAATTCCAAGGAAAAACAATTCATGAATCACGAAATCTGTCTAAAGCTAAGCAAATATTGTCTGCTAATAACCCTTCTTTTCCCTAGCCCCAAAAGACCCCACCACAACAGGACTAATAAATTTTTTTTCGCCATCCTTTCTCTTGTACCACAGGGTTTGGCGAAGACATTGACTCGGAGAAGTCATCACAGCTTGCTCATCGAGACATCACACCTAAGCTAGCACATGTTTGAAAATGGTGCTCCGTTCTCCTACACAGGTTTTGAACGCCAGATCGTTGGCTTGTGCTCTCTGCTTTCTGCCTTGGAGAGGTGTACCAAATAGACCCCAGCAGTTGTGTGACTAAGTAGTGGCACAGAAAACAAAGACAAGTTAATAGGTGAAGGGCCCTTGATGCACTACCAAAAACAGGATATTGGGAGATGGGCCCTTTGATTATCCAAAAAATATACAACTTTCAGAGACGCTCAAACCATTTACAGAAGCACCTAATAAATTAATCACCGCCTAAGATCAACTATATACATAAGCGGTACAAGTACGAGACATATATGTTTCTGAAAATAAGTACTCTCTATGAACTGAAGTCCAATCATGCATAAAGCTGCAGCTTGGCCACTTGTGTTTTGTTCTCTACCCTTGCATTGTCATATCACGACTTCACGGGTGCTTGGCGTATATATGGATGTATAGGAGGTATAGCCGCCTTCCCGGACACACCAACACATAATGACACATCAGACTCAACATCAGTGGAAAAAGGACATCACTCTTCCCTTGGCCTAGAGATAATTCCCTCATTTCATACCAAACCTAAAGCACCTTCTGTGTTTTCTATTTACGTCAATCCTATCAGTTTCAGAAATAGTTTATATAGTTTTGTAAAAAGAGTGTCAATATAATTTTAGAATATTTTTCGCAAAGCATAGTTTTAATGGTTTGGAAAAAGGATGATTTTATGAAGATATCTAAATGAGTTTGAAAAAGGGATTACAAAGACATGCGTTAAAAATCAAGTAAACTTGAATTGTATTTCTTGTCCAAGTTTTAAGTTTAGTCTTGAGAGGTTTGATCACTACTAACATACTTCTTCCGTTCCAAATTATAAGTCGTTTGAACTTTTTTTTGGTACATCCATTGCAATGCATCTAGATTGTATTACGTCTAGATACATAGCAAAATAGATGAACGAACAAAAAGTCAAAACGACTTATACTAATTAGGAACGGAGGGAGGATTTGGAAACAAGATTTAGAGGATTATAAAATTTACCAGACTCTTAATTGGGAATGACGACTTATAATTGAGTTGGTAGGCTGACTTCGGCAAGGCCTGCTAGCACATGTGCTTCGTTTCCAATATTGCTGGGCCACCAGCCCATTTCAAATGCCCGTAACAAGCTAGAGCAGTGCAGCCCAGCAACTCACCCTCAATTTCTATGACAAGTAGGACTCCTCTTCTCTGTCTAACTGCCACCAATCTCTTCCCGCCATCATCATTCACTGCAGTCTGCAGAGGCCCCAAACCAATTTGGAATCCTGGACATAAGCGCAAGTGTCACCTCAGCCTCCTGTCTTTGCTTAGTGCACCAAATGAGGCAAATGCACGATGACCATGTTTGCGTCGAGCTCCCAATGCTCCCAGTTAAGCAAGGTTCCTCCATCGCCAATTCCTGTTTCTTTGCATTTTGGCTTTCGCATCAAGCGTCCACATGCATGCAACGCCATATCCTATATTCTTGTGTCGCAGCTCAACGTTTTCGTTTCTTTGATCTCGCCACACGGCGGCCTGCCTGCACTACAATGGATCAGAGCCACCCTACCATCAGTAGCAGCACCGAAGAACCCACCATGCAGCTCAATTAGTGTTGTAGTCTAAATAAATTACAGCTTCGCAGCCAAGAAGACTAATGACAGAATTTTATGTATGAACAAGCTGAGTTTTTTAACACACAGGCCTAATATAATTTTAGCCTTCCAGTTCACTACCGTGAAGCCTGAACTCGAAACAATTGACAATGATATACAGAGATTTTTAATATTACAAGCAGCTCACAGACACTATATAGATACAATACAATATTACACGCACGAGGTAGATATATAGCCTGCTATGTGTGTGTAGTGGATGGACTATGGAGAGAGATCGATGAGCCAATTAAAATACTATGGACCTGTAGGTCCTCGCGTCAGCACACCGGCGTGCGTGAGCAGCGTCCAAAGGTGCGTGATGAACTCCCCTCCCCTGGCAAGAGCTTCCAGATGCGCCCGGGCATCGTCGGATGGCGAGACGTAGAGCATCATCTCCGCCCAGAATTCAGAAATTACCTTCCACCGCACTGCTGGCTCTTGTATGTTTTCAATTAGATGCTTTGCCAGGTGAGCTCCCTTCGCAACAGGCGGCGACAGTGCTTCATCATCACCATCACAATTACGTGAGCTATTTCTCATTAGCTCCTCACACCAGTTCTCCTTCTTGCACCCTTTGAGTATCTCGCCTGCCTCCTCGATTGCATGATCGAGTATAATTTCCGATATAGAGCTATGGTCAGGCAAGAGGTTAGGTGAGAAAGCAAGGAGATGCATACAGTACTGCGACAGAGTGGTGGCTGTTGTGACCATGTCTTCTATTGATCTGGTGTCGTCTACTAGTACTTTAGCTTGTGCACCTAGCTGGTGCTTGCAAAGTATTGTAGCAACGTGCCAGATCAGTATTGTGCGAGTGATTGATCCATCGGTTGCAGTAGCATCAGTACATGCCCATGATGGGAGGTGACCATCGACGCCATTGCTTCGCAATGATGTTACCCCATTGGTGAGGTGGCCATTGCTTCTTAGTAGCGAATCAATGACGGCTTTCTTCATATTTTCGGACAGCTTGACTGACTTGTCGCGCCCCTTCTTTACCTTCTTGTCCACCAGGCGCAGTGTTGCGCAGTGGAGACATTTCCTCACCCGTCCATTGTGGTCAACCTCCTGGAGGATACAGTACTGCCCAAGTCTGTTCTTCCATGGGCGAAACGCCTTCAACCTCAATAGAAGTCCTAGGGCCATCTCATAGAAACAACCGCTTCTTTGCAAACAAGGTGTGGTCACATAGCTCTGTATGAGCGCCACCTTAAACCAACCTGAGGCTATGTACAGGTACAACTGGTATGCCTCTAGGAATGCCAACATAACAGTTATGAATATGGTCAACGTAAACAGGCCGTGAGACTGATTACGACGACCCCTGACGATTTGGTAGGTGAGCCAGGAGCATAGTCCAAACATGATGATAGGCAGGCAGAGAGCTAAGTATCTACCCTTCTGGTAGAAGTAAGAGTACCTTGTGTAATAAATGTCATGGACAAAGACAAGCTCTTCCTCGATGACCCTGAAGGCCCTCTCGTATGGCTTGTCCCCAGAAAGCAAGCCTTTGAACACGAAGTCATGGGTTTTCTCAAGGCCTGCCTCCGAGAGCTTGAAGCCAGCAAACCTTCGGTTCAGCATCTTGGAGAGTGCCATGGAGAGGCACATGTCCTTGAGCAAGTTGCCCCGCTCAAAGTGCAGGACGCTCCCCGTGCATCGCCAGATCTGCTCGACGGTGATAACTTTGAAGCCGTCCTCATTGTAACATGGCGTGCGCCCAGGACTCTTGATGTAGTACTTCTCACCAGTGACCATATACTTGTAACCTTCCATGGTCACCGGATCGAAGGACCCCTGCGGCTTGAGGTTGTCCGTATCCTTACGCTGCATGTATTCGGCGATCACTTTCATGTTCTTGGAGAGGTAGGACTTACTCACCATTCTCATGGAAGCAATCCTAACATACGACTTGAGGAAGCCGACCGCCACGATGAACAAGAGTGAGTAAAGGTATGGAAAGCCATGACTTTTTTGCAACATGCTAATATCCACAACAATATACACCACCAACAATCCCTTCAAGAGGTGCTTCACCAAGATGCTCTTCCAGTTGTCGATGTCATTGAGGCGGCAAACTGTGAGGTTGTCTGTGCTTCCCAGGAGCAGAAGCATGAACACGGCCCACACGGCGAAGTCGAGGACATAGCAATAATTAGCATAAGAATTCATCCGCCCAATGGTGTAGCTCACCAGCGGGTAGGATAGCGTGTCGATTCCACTCACAATATTGTGGAGGAAGGCATGGCTCGACAGCCGGCGTAACGAACCAAGTGCGTGCAGGAGGAAGATGGCAACAGTGGCCAGGACGACCAAAACTATTACCCAAAGTATATGATATATTTCCATATCATTGCAACCTGTGGAAGGGGGAATTGGAGAGGGGCTTGGTGCCATGTACACCATGTCGGCAGCAGCCATGTTGCTAGTGTCCTCCCTAATGCAAGAATGTGGTAAGAGTGGGCGGTGTACAGTTCTCTACTTCACTCAAATGGCGAGGTGTGATGGAGTGCTCTGTGAAGTCGATCGTATGTGTATATATATTGATCAAAGAAAAAAGCATGATAGGGTGTGGTTGCGGTTGTTTGGATAAGATAACCACCCAACGGGGTACAGAATGAAGGCTCCAAGTAAAATCACGTAGACCACTCAAATTAAGTGATAGATGTATACCTCTTGCGTGAGTTTTTCTTTGCGATGTAAAATCTTACTATTATTGATCGAATTTCTTTGCGATGTAAAATCTTACTATTATTGATCGAAGGCCCTAGCGAAAGCTACCTCCGCATTAACTCACAACAAATGTGTGTACTATCTTACTTCTTATCTTACTATTATTAGAAGCCACAACGTCAAAAACAATTTTGCGCAGCGTTGCCAAAAAGACCTTCGTGACGGACACCAATTGTTGCCCACTGAGGTAAATCCCATGATTTATTGCAGCGGACATTTTTTATTTACTGTGACAGGCACTTTTGTCCGCCACGGTAAATAGATTTACAGCAGCGGCGGCGCGGCGGAGCTCCTCGCAGTGGCGCGAGCCCTGCTCCTGGGCGCGGGTGGGACGCGGCCCCCTCCCCTTCCGCGTCGTAGTCCTGGCGCGGGGTCGCGGCGGCGGCGCGAGGTCGAGACGGTGCGGGGTAGCGGTGGCGCGAGCCCCGCTCCCTGCCCTGCTCCTGGTCTGCTCCCTGCTCCTGGTCGCGGGGTCGAGGCGGCGCGGCGGTGCGGGCTCGTCGGTGGGCTCGCCAGTGGGCTCGCCGGCGGGCTCCTGGTTTATTTATATTTTTTTAAATGTTTAACCGCGGCGGGTGTCCTAACGTGCCCGCCGCGGGAAATCTATTAACCGCAGTGGACAAAGTTGCCCGCTGCGACAGGACGGCGATTTACCGTGGCCTTCCCGTGGCGGCGGACGCGTTTGACCGCTGCTGGAAATCAAAAAGGTCCGCTGCAAAAAATTGTTTTTGACGTAGTGAGCCTCCACGTTAATCCTCACCAGACGTGCTAGAAAAAAAAGATAAATCATAGAAATTCTCACAATTACTAATTGGGGGCCACAATGAAGCTTCCACGTTAATCCGACGTGCTAGAAAAAAAGATAAACCATAGAAATTCTCACAATAATTGGAAAGATCTAGCCATCAAATTGATCACCATAAATTTTAGCAGCAATTAGATCTATTCAGTTTTTCCAAAAAATTACCCACCTGCCATTATGAAAATCACACATAATAATTGATCTAATGGAAAAAGAAAAACATAAAGTATATTGAAATCCCATCCTATCTCACGTGGTACAGCCAAACCCCACCGTCACAACCGCCACCGGCTATAGTCACGCAGCTTCAATCAATGAGAGACGGACCTTCCAAGTTCCAATCCTGCACTACTATTCTATGTCAGGCTTCCCTCAACTCAATCACGTTGATCTTGCCTGGGCTTCCCTCCCAATCACGTCTTGCCGTTTCTTGGAAGCCCCTGTGATCGGTCCCGGAAGGGACGCAGGAAGTGCTTCGATGCGTGGCGTTCACGCTCTGCCTTCCCGGCACAGCCTTCAACAAATGCATGCAGGTAAAGTAATAATCATCTATTATCTATTACTCTGTTATGTAGATCACGACTATCTGTCTGGCCTTTGATCAGTTACAATTTTTGAGTCTTCAGAGACGCAAGAGGGTCATGAAGATGCTGAAGGAGCAGCTCGGTGTGCGCAGGAACGGACCAGAGGGTCATGGCAACACATCGATTCCTACTACTACAGGTCCACTGGTGCTCCGTTTGTATGATGTAGGTACATTACCTTGGAACTCAATGCAAGTTACCATTCTGCTCCAGAAACTCTAGATATACAGGCTTGCTATCTGAATATGTACATACCATCACATTCTACCTGGATTGTGTAATCATTAATATAAGAAATTATCTATTTTCACATTCAGATTTCTTAATCGGCCAATCTCCTGTTTGAGCTTGGATGTACAGGTTTCATATATAAACCAGTAACCAATATATAAAACGTGGCAAGCCAGATTAGTATGTTCTTGACCAACTGGTATACTAGACATCCCACAATTAAACTCAGCGTCCTTTCTGTGGAGCTACACGCATGTTGCTCTTCACTACTACAGATTTGCAAATCAGTGCCAGCCCATCACTGTCGGGTTTGCCAAAACCGACAGTGATGCCTTTTCACTGTCGGTTCATGGCAGAAGTGACAGTGAAACTCATCATCACTGCCGGTTCGTGGCTGGAAAAATCAGTGAAGCGTCTCTGCCCTTTCACTGCCGGTTCCAGCCACGAACCACAGTGAAGCTCCTCATGACTACCGGTTTGTGGCTGGAACCGACAGTGATAACCTGGACACTTTCACCGCGGTTCCAAGATCTCCATGTGTACTATACCTACTCATCCACTTAGATCTAGGCCACTACTTAGATTTCATTAATTACCAAAACACTAGAGATCTTTCACATGGTCACCTTTGTTCCTTGCGACGAGTAGTGGCTTCGCGCCGTGTGGCGCAATGCATGAACCTTTTTCGTTCTTATTAAGGCTCGCAACGTCGACTTCAGAGTCCAAATGGATGGCCGAACGTGACCGTCTGAACGCGGTTGTCCAGATAGATGCTGCGCACTGGAGGACGTGGCTGATGCGCTAATGTAGGGACCAGGGCTGGTGTGATGGGGGCGCCGAGGTGGGCAGCAGCGCCGGCCAGAGCTGTAGGTGCCAAGGTGGGCGGCGGCGATGGGGGGAGCTGGAGGTGCACGGGGCGGCGGCGACTGCAGGAGCTGCTAGCGTCCAGGTGCGGGGTGACGCCGGTCGAGGCTGCAGGTTTTGGGGTAAGGCCGGCAGCCAGGGCTGCAGGTGTTGGGGTAGGCGCGTCGACCGACCGGAGCTGCAACGGATGGCGTTTCATGAAGAGAAGTGGCGGCGGCGGCACAAAGAGTCACGAAGGGGAAAGATAAAGGATAAGCAATGTTGCCGATGAGGAGATGTTGCCGATGCCGATTGCTGATGAGGAGATGTTACCGATGCCGATTGCTGATGATATGATGCAGATGGGCACAGAGTGATGTGGTGGTTGACGCCAGCAGAAGATTGCCGGTGGCTAAAGAAGGAAGTTGCGGATTGAAGGGATCTGCCGATGGAAAGTTTTCATCGTAGAAAGACATAAGGAAACTGGTGATGTCATACCAGTATTGTTATGGAGGTCTGAGTCCGACTCTTGTACGAGTCGTTTATTTTCCTTTAAAATAGGGGTGTTTGTTTAGAAAAATAATATTGTTATTTGGGTCCGACTCCTGCGCGAGTCAGTTATTTTCTTTAAAGTAGGAGTTTTGTTTAGGAAGGGTACGAGTCGTATCTTTGTACAACTCTCCATGCGGGAGTATAAATATGTGCCCGAGGGCTACGTGTAAAGATATCAATCATATCAAATCAAATCAATTTACTCTTATTCTACTTTTATCGCAATTTACCCTTTATTACATTAGTCTTAGTTTATCTACGAGTTCTTCAAGCTTCGACGGGCTGCATCACCTTGATCTCCGTCAAACCCTTGTAAGTTCCGCGTGGGAGTACCTCTGAGCTTCGACATCCGGGCGCATCGCTGTTGTTTCGTTCAGCTCTGCTCTAGTTATGCTGATCAAGTCTGAGTCTTGACATCCGGGCGTATCGCCGTTGCCCTGCTCAAATTTTGTTCTAGTTATCGTCCTTGTCGATTAACTGGTCAAATCGACTGGCACAACCCTCGGATATCGAATTTCGGGTATAAGCCCGAGGTGTTCGCAGATTCTGACGCTTTTTGTGTCAACATTATCCAACCCAACCAACGAATAATCTACACGATAATATGACATGCTTATATGATGCTTGAAATAATAGACATGATGCTTAGCAACACACAAGGATGCACTAAAGAGATGAACAAAACAGATTAACATCCTTGAGTACAACTTTCCTTCATGAAAACAAATTTAAACTAAATCATAAAGTAAGTTAATTAAGCTTTCATGAGTTAATACTTTTGTTTAATAATTATGTCCAAAAGCACTGAGCAAACCACATAGCAAAATACATGTCCATGTTGTGTTTGTCATTGGATGATGACCATTTACATCAAACAATTCAAAATCACCTAAATCCGAAAGTCATTAGGGTTTCTAATTATTTTAAATATTAATTAAACAAATAGCTATGTATAACAGTTCATCAAAAAATTCCCAAACTTTTTGTACAACAAGGTATAAGTGTAAAAAGGTTACACAAAAATTTTCATAATTTTTGGAGCAACATACAGAGCATGAAACATTATGGAAAACTCATTTTTCAATTACTTTGAGCATTTTTACAGGATTAAAAATGTACTAAACATGAGCATATTATATTTTCTTAAATACTACACATCACAGAGATCATACACAAATTTTTACAGAATTTATACATGAACATAATTAAACCTACAAAATTAACAAAAAGCAGTACTGTGCAAAACAGGAAATTAAGAAAACCCTTTTGAATCCGCCGTTGACAGCTGGGCCCCGTGTGTCAGCGACACAAAAGCAGAGCAGCGGCGCCGACGACCAAGAAACATGACGACGCGTCGCCGGCGGTGACCAAACGGCCCAACCGACTCTCGCGATGGACTCTCGACTCCACCCCGAACCCAACAAGGTACGACACGCCTAAAACTAACCCTTGCAAACTCCTAACCGACGACATCTGCGGCGACCCGCGCTCGGCCGCACATACGCCGGTGAGTACAAGCCACAAACGGCTCAACCAAGCACAGCAACAGACTTAGCGGCCCCCAAAGAACGCGAAACACAAGAAAAACGAAGCGAAAACCTAGCGCAAAGACCTCGCCGACGACCATGGCGGACGATGGAGATCTGCGCGAGGTGTGCCGGACAAAAGACGCACGTGCTCGAACAACCAACACCATGAATGGACTCACGACGGCTAGGCGAAGCTAGCGCAAGAATCGGATAAGAAAACGGTGGACAAATGCGTTCTACCTTCAAGCGCATCGTAGCGACGGCCATGGACTGCGGCGAAGCTCGCGGACAGAGCACGACGGCTCGATTCAAGACCAACCAAGCGCGTGGAGAGTTCGAGGTGCTTACCCCGGTCACGAAGCTCGCGCTAACTCGGTCGGAGATGAAGCAGAGAGTGCTGGCGACGAAGATCGCGCCGGCGGATAAGATGAACTGAGCGGCAACGTCGATGTTCCCGGAGCTACAGTCCACCATTTGCAAAACGGAGGAGAGCAGCGGAATCAGCGATGAACAAGGAGTAAGAAACACGAGACGAAAGAACAAAGCGGCTCCTATGTAGCCCGGGCGATAGCGGACTAGAGCGGCGACGCTCTCGCTGGAGCCGAGGAAGATGAAGTCGCGCCGGGCAACCGAGGGCTTGACGACTTCAACCAACTCGCACAGAGTGTGCGCGAGGTCAATGCGAAGACAATGGCAGTGGATTGGAGACTTGGCAGTGACTAACGAGCTCGGACGAGGTCGTCGATGCGGAGTGCGCTCGCGGCGGAGCAGAGCAGATGACGGCGCGAGCGTGAAAGAGGGCAGAAGGAGGGGTGTCGTCGCGTTTTGATGACGGCAACGCGACCATGGTGATGCCACGCACCCGATGGGATGCTCGTTGCCACCAGACGGCGAACGATGAGCACGGCAGCTGGCCGGCCAGGTGTCACGACCATGGAAGAGCTCCACATGCAGGTGTTCGGTGAAATGCCTGAACTGCCTCTGGGATTGTTTTGCAATTTTCTCAAGCTTCCTAGGGTTTTCATGAAAATCTTTGAATACCAAAGTTGCTCAAAATTTCATGATCTACATTTTTGTCAATATGCACTTTTTCAAATTCGGCTTAGAAATGAAAATGCATTTTTAAAATTTTAAACCTTTTTTAAAAGATTTACCCCTTTTGAATTACTCAAGATTTTTGTATAAAACTTGAGAAACTCCAAAAATGGCTCTTGCTAGAGAAATAAAGCTCTACAGCATTGCTTAAACAACCATATGCAAATTCCTTTTAGATTTTGAAAATCATGTTTAGGGTTTGATCCACCCCCTCTAGAAATTAGGGTTTGGAATTAAATTTTAACTTTTGAGTTTGAAAACATGACCAGCATTCACCCATATGATAAAACACAAACATGTATACTCATTTTAGTTCAAAGCATAGCAAGGCTCTCAATCAAGCGAATGATGCTTAATGCATATGATGACATGATCATTTTTTTAATTAAGTGTTTAAACACCAGGGGTGTTACATTCTCCCCTTCTCCTCCTCCTCCTCTCTTCTCCTCCTTCTCCTTCCTTCTCCCCTACCTCCTCCTCTCTTCTCTTCTACCTCCTCCTCTCCCCTGCAGTGAGGTAGGCCCGGGGGGGGGCTGGGTGGGGGGGTAGGGGCTGGGTGGGGGGTGGTGTTCGGGGCAGGGGGCTGCTGGGTGGGGGGTGGGGGCGGGGGGGGGGGCTGCTGGGCGTGGGCGGCGGCGCGAGGTGGGGAGTGGGCGCGGCGGGCGGCGTTGAGGGCCGGGCGGGCGGGCGGCGGCGCAGCGGGCGGCGGCGCGGGGCGTGGGGTGGGGCGCGGGCGGCGGTGCGGGTGGGCGGTGCGGGGTGGGGGGCTGGCGGGTGGTGGGTAGGGGGTGTGGAGTGGGAGTGTGTCGACCGAGTGGGCCGGCCCAATTGGTTTTAAGTGAAACAACTAGTTGCCGAGTGCTAGCATTTTGGCACTCGGCAACTAATTTAGTTGCCGAGTGCCAAACTAGACACTCGGCAACTAAATTTAAGTTGCAGAGTGCCACCCTAGGCAGTCGACAACTTAATTTAAGTTGTCGAGTGCCAACCCTAGGCACTCGGCAACTTGATTAATTTTTTTTTGTTTTTTCGCTCCCAATTTTTTGTGTATGCTTATTGAACTATTGTAAACAACATGTTCAAATTTGGAAGCTTTTCATTGCTTTTTGGTATTTTCCTTAGTTTATTTTGGTTTCTTCAATTTTCCCGCTTAATGTTCATTTAAACTCAGGTGCATGAAATAATAGATTTCTTTCGTTCTAAAAATGGTATCCTTGTTTGTTAGTGTAAATGATGGCTAAATCCATGACCTGTCTCGAAAGTTCGATCAATGTGCTCACAGGACAACATCACCAACTTCAGTGCGAGTTGTTTTTTAATTATATAAAATGCAAACAAATTCCAAAAATCACGAAACTTGTGCACGTGTCATGATCTCATGTGTGTATGTTGTGGTAAAAATTTGAAAAAGTTTCAAATATGTCGTCACATACGTTGTTCACAAACCTCAAAGTCCACAAGTGATATCATATGTCCGTAACGGGGTGTGGGGTGACGTCGGTCGAGGCTGCAGGTTTTGGGTTAAGGCCGGCAACCAGGGCTGCAGGTGTTGGGGTAGGCGCGCTGGCCGACCGGAGCTGCAGTGGATGACGTTTCACGAAGAGAAGCGGCTGCGGCTGCACAAAGAGTCACGAAGGGGAAAGATAAAGGATAAGCTTTAAGTTGGTGCTAGAGAGAAGGCGACCAGAGTTCCCCGGCCAGGTGATCAGTTATGCGTTTTGTGGAGAAGAGTCACTTATATATATTTGTATCAGTCACTCGTCTAACAAAAATGCGTCACTTTGATTACCAGTGACGCATTTTGTTGAAAAGAGTCACTAATAGGTTGTTATATGAGTGACGCGCCTAGACAATATGCGTCGCCGCTATTATCAGTGACGCGTTTTCTTTGAAAGAGTCACTAATAGGTCCATATATCAGTGACGTGCCCAGGCAATACGCGTCGCCGCTGTTATCAGTGACGCGTTTTCTTTGGAAGAGTCAT
This sequence comes from Microstegium vimineum, assembly GCA_022036555.1. Lineage (NCBI taxonomy): Eukaryota > Viridiplantae > Streptophyta > Magnoliopsida > Poales > Poaceae > Microstegium > Microstegium vimineum. Next base: position 4,876,590 of record CM039133.1, read on the forward strand.
TGGTATATTTTTATTAGTGACGTGTCTTATCTGTCGGTATGAGTAACAACTAATCAGTGACGCGTTTAATTAACACGTGTCACTACTGTACTTATTAGTGACATGTTTCAATCCTGAGTCACTAGTTGGGGTGTCTCGCTTTTGCTGTTTTGGCATAGTGTCTATTATTCTTCATTAAATGTGACTCAATGGTATAGGTGGAAACTTTGGTTGTCTCAGTAAAAACATTTTGGTCGTCTGCAAAGATCTGTTTTGTAGTAGTGTGGGTCAGAAACATTGGGACCCACGTCACTTCCACTACTCCGTCAGTTGATCCCACTGCTCCGCTATATCGACCAGTGGCTCACTGCATCTCAGTATACACGCCGCTAAGTAGTACCAGAGGTTTTGTTCTATTATTTCTTCAATCGGCTGGATGATATGGTGGCACTACGTAATCCTTCCTTTCTATTACTACACAAGTATTTGGTCATCAACATATGAACAAGTGACCTTCTTCACTCCTTAGGGGATTATCTTGGTAGCTTATGATTTCTCTGGTTCTTCTCTGCGTGCCACCGTATGATCACGCGCCTCTGATGAATCTTTATTGAATACACTACTGAAGAATCTAAAAGGAAGCTTTTCATCATTCGATCTTCTTTGCTTCAATTCGGAGTAAATCTACAAAAAAGAATAATTTCTAATGTTGGAGTGATGATTTGATGACTAATATATGCTTTGATGTAGAGTGATTATTTGATGGCTAATAGATGCTTTTTGCACTATTTGTTTGGCACTATTTTTTGGTATAGCAGCCAACGTTGACCAGCTAGAAACACTGGACACTAGCAGTGCCACTTGCCTTGCCTAGACCAGCTAGGAACACTAAACCACTACGTGTCCCCATCCACGCGCGCATGAACATTCTCCAATCATCCACACGTGAGTCGAAGATGTTGTACCAAATGCATCGCTACTGAACACTTCTAAGGAACCTGCAATCAGTGCCGGTTCAAAACCCCCCTATAGTGGCGGTTTTTGAACTGGCACTGACATTTATTTGATATCCTTGGTACATCATTAGCGTAGTCGAAGGTCCGAGGGCTAAGAGATTTAGCTGACATCCCGTCACCATTCCTAGCCTTTGGCGTCGAAACCAGTCACCGAATTCCTCCTTATGTTTTTTCTCAAGCCAAGCCTGTGACCTATCAATGTGCTTCCTTTGCAGCAACTGTTTGTGCTCATCAATGTATACCATCACACCGTCGGTCTGCTGGAGAACAGCGAAATGTGCTTTGTTGAAGGAGACCACTTTGTCTATTTTGACAACTTTCTCACATATTGTTCCTTTGCCCCCTAGTCTTCCATCATGATGAGATACTAGAACTCCGACCCGCTTGATGTCTAGATAATATGTGGAGAAATCAATAGCCTCCTCTGTTGACCATCCTTCTACCATGCTCCCTTCTGGTCTTAATTTATTCCTAACATACCGTCTAAAAACTTTCATGAGCCTCTTGAAAGGAAACATCTGGTGTAGGTACATTGGGCCAAGGGCTTTTATTTGATCCACAAGATGAACAAGTAGATGCACTGAAATGTCGAAGTAAGTCGGTGGGAAATGCATCTCAAGCCTGCATATAATCTCGGCTATCTCCTGCTTCAGGCGATCTAGCCTGCCCACTTCAATGACCTTTTTAGAGATCGCGTTGAAGAACGAACACAACTTTATGATTGGAGCGCGGACCTTGTCAGGGACGATACCTCGCAGGGCAACTGGGAGCAGCTGAGTCATTATGACATGACAATCATGGGCCTTCATAGAACCATAGTTAAACTTAAGTTCTCTCATGTTAACTAGCCTCTTCGGTTTCCCACAGTAGCCACTCGGTACTTTGAGATCGTTGAAGAAAGAAATAAGCATTTCTTTTTCCTCCTTTTTCAGTGTCCATGATGCCACCAGAAGTTTCAAGTGACCATTCTCAAGAGTTACTGGGTACAACTCCTTCCTGAGGCCCAGGTGTTGCATGACCAAGCGTGTCGCGAGAGAATCCTTGCTTGTTCCCCCGGTGTTCATCAACGTGTTAAGTGTGTTACCGTACACATTTTTAGTTATGTGCATTGGATCAAGACAGTGGCGTACACTCAAAAGTTGCCAGTAAGGTAGTTTCCAGAAGATTATTTTTTCTTCCAGATACTATCGGTTGGCGCTCCTACTGCCCCGTCCCCCTTCCCAAGGACAACATTTGTGAGTTTGCTTAATTGTTGAAGCATCTGTTTCCCGTCTCAATACTTTGGAGGTCCACGTTTCTCAGTAGTCCCATTAAAATATTTTGTATTCCTACGGTAAGGGTGATGACGACGTAGGAACCTATGGTGTCCCATGTAGACCATCTTCCTGTTTTCTGGTAGATGTGTAGCATCAGTCTCGTCCAAGCACTCGACACACCTAGTGTATCATTTTGTCTTCTCTCTAGACAAGGAACCTCACGTACTGTTCTGCACTGTTGGGGCAGAGGAGGGAGAGGATGTCGCGTGCTTTATACTGTACACAATATCACTGCCGGTTCAAGACACGAACCGGCAGTGAAACGCGACATCACTGCCAGTTGGTGGCTCGAACCGACAGTGATAGGGCCGAGAGGCATCAGTGCCGGTTCCAGCCACGAACCGACAGTGATGTGGTGTTTCACTGCCGGTTTAGCCCCTGGCCCCAATAATTGGGGGCCTGTCAGAGCCTAAACCGGCAGTGAAGAGGCATCACTGCCGGCCCAAACAAAACCGGCAGTGATGGGCCGGCAGTGATTGTCGTTTCTGTAGTAGTGGAATGTATGTATCTTTCAAGCAGGACATGGGGCCTTCAATAAGATGATGTACGAAATGTATCACAATTTTCTGGATCTTTAGAGGCATCAGGATTGTCAACTGACGATCGACAAGTTCTTATTAGCGCAATTTGGTTGGAGAGAGGAGAATAAAATAAAATATTATTTATTATGTGGGACACTTGCACTGTGTGAGGTAGTTTCTATATATGTATGGGTTTTTTACTGACGTGGCTGTTATGAAAACTGTGCGTAGTTACTAGCATTGGAACTGCCCTAATCACAACACCAACGTGAACTTCTACATCACACTCAATTAGAGAAAGTATAATAAAAGGCTACAAGGTGGCTAAATGCTGATGTGGAGGAGAGAAGAGAGGAGATAGAGGACAAGTGGATTTTAAGCTTACAACCAACCCAGGCATAATAACCAAGAAATTTTGTGAGAGAGAGACGTGGACCCTATATGCATAGTAAAAAACAAATCATTAGGTGGGCTAAGATAAGGCTGCAAAGAATCCTTACATCCAACACTTGTTGTATTATTAGCCTTGCTCTTAGGTGCAAGCCCCACAAGGTGCTATTAGTTTAAATACAGTACCCTCTCCATCTTTGAATTTATGATGAACATAATTATTAAAAAGTTAGTACCTAGCTTTAGTAGAGAACATGACTTTATTCCCGGTTGGGAAATCCCTGTAGTCCTGGTTTCCCAACCGAGACCAAGAATCCGGGACTAAAGGGGAGGACATTTAGTCCCGGTTTGTCACAACCGGGACTAAAGGTCCTCCCAGCAAAAAAAAAAATTAATTCCACCCACCCACCACTGAACCTCGTGAGAATTGAACCCGGCCATGACCTCAACCATTGCCTTGTGTGCAACTTACCACTCCACCTAGACAACACATCTGTCAATAAATGAGTCGTTTTCCTTTTGAACCAAGAGACCTTTAGTCCCGGTTCGTAACACCAATCGGTCCCGGCCGCAAAAAATACAGAGACTAAAGCCAAATTTGTATTCGGTTCAAAGGTCTGTTTTCTACCTTTGTAAACTATCTACCTTGTGATGGTCGGAGACACTACTGGAAATAGCAGCTTTGCCGAGTGCTTGACTTCCTCGGCAAAGGCCAACATACACTCGACAAAGGATTTGCCGAGTGTGGCACTCGGCAACGATTTCGTCGGCAAAGCCGGCTTTGCAGAGTGTCAAATATCGGGCACTCAGCAAATCCTTTTCCAAGTGTCAAGTTAGCACTTGGCAACGAGAACGGCGACCATCAAGTTGACGGAATTTTTGCGAGTTCTGACGTGGCAGCCACTCAACAAAGCAATTTTTTTTTGAAAATTCGTTGTCGAGTGCCACCTGGCCGACACTCGGCAAAAATCTTTTTTTTTCTGAAATTAGTTGCCGAGTGCCACAAAGCAGTCCCCTTTGTCGAGTGCCTACTGACAGGCACTCGGCAAATCCGGGAACCTGGCCGAGTCTGGCCAATTTTTCCCAGATTTACCGAGTGTCATGACCTCTTTGCCGAGTGTCATGACCCCTTTGTCGAGTGTGGCACTCGGCAAAGCTGGGAAAATTTTCTATTTTTTTATTTTTCCCTTTTCGTCCCGATAAACACCATATACATCACATATATATTCATCCATCACACAAACACAGTATGTGTCACATGGATATCCACATCCAATCACAGAATACACAAAATATGTCCATAATCCATCCATAATTTATCCATAATCCATTCGTCACAAAAACATGTGTTCATAATTCATCCAATCATCACAAGTTCTAAACCGAAGTCCACATCACAAGCATCACTCCTCACAAACCCATCACTGCTCACCTTGGCCCGTAGTGCCTGAAGAGCTCCCACCTTGGCCACCTTGCGGCCATTCTTGCGACCCGCCGGTCGGTGGAGGACCACCTTGCCACTGGGGTGGCGCATTAGGGCCAGGAGACCACCCGAACCACCCAGACTTTGGAGGAGGTGCACCTTGCCACCTGTACGGTGGCGAAGGCTAACCCTGAGGCGAAGGCGCCGAACCCTGTGACTGTGGCTGCACGAATGAGAGGCGAATTTGTTAGTACCTCGACGACAACCGAAGAAGCTAAAACAATAAACAATAATATATATAAACTCACCGGAGTCCATGTAGGACTAACATGCGGCAATAGTGGAGCAGCGAACGGAGCGAGCAGCGAGGGAGGCACTACCATACCAAGGATGTTCAGGCTCGCAAAGAAGGTAGCCATATTCGTCGACCTCTGGTCCCAGTCGCGGTTCCGGGCCTCCAACGCCAGGCGTTGGGGCTCCACCTGGGCCAACTTGCGCCTATGGGCCTCCTTTCGGGCCTGATCCCTTGCTTCCATCTCGACGTTGAGCCTCTGCATCTCCTCTTGCATCTGGGTCTACAATATTCTTGCAGCAAGGTTTAAACAATGCAAATGCAAGGTAAGAAATAATCGATATATTGAATGGTACTTACATGAAGGTGCGCCATGGTCGGCTGCCTTGGTCTGATGGGGATGGATCCGCTCGTGCTCCTCGACCGAACCTCGGCGAGGTTGGGAAGGGAGGCCGAGGAGACCGAGCTGCCGGCCATACACAACCGACCGTGCGGCCTCCCTCCTCCTAACCTCATCAGGAGGTCCGTGTCCAAGGGCTGGGTGGCCGGATCGTAGTCCTCCCCATGTTGCGCACGAGTCGCCTTCTTGTACTCGGTGATCTTGGTGTAGGCGTTGAGGTTGCTGAAAACTTTCTCAAAACTTTTTCATAGCATACGCATATGATGTAACGACACCTCACAAAGTTTCGTGATTTTCGGATTTCGTTTGAATTTTTTAGAATTTAAAAACCTCTCGCACGGAACTTGGAGGCGTTGCCCCGAGAGCACGTTGATCGAAACTTCGGGTCAGTTTCTGGATTTGGCCTAAACATACACTCAAGAACAAGAATAACATTTTTTCATTCATTTAAATTCATTATTCGATGCACCCGTAGTTCAAACTTGAGTGTTTCGGGAAAAATTAAGGAAATGAAATAAAGTCAAAAATATAACAAAAAGTTTTGAAAAAGTGTCAAACTTGAACATATTGACCATGCTGATATGTAAAAGCTACAAAAAAAATTGGTTGCAAAAATAAAAAAAATTATATATATTTTGCCGAGTGTGGGCCCTAGCACTCGGCAAAGGGAGTTTCAATGTCGAGTGCCAAACGGCGGACACTCGGCAAAGCAAACGGCCATGGATGCCGTTAGGCATGGGATTTTTTTGTCGAGTGGTTTTTTTACCGAGTGCTCGACCCTCGGCAAAGCGACTGATGTGCCGAGTGTAGCTTGGTGCCGAGTGCCCGACACTCGGCAAATCTAGATGTGTCGAGTGGGATTTTGTGCCGAGTGCCACATTGTCCTACACATGAACACAAATATACAGAATAATTTTTCGGAGTCAATCAAAACTATTTAAAATATAGTTAAATTGCAAGGAAAAAAAGTCATGAATCACGAAATCTGTCTAAAGCTAAGCAAATGTTGTCTGCTAATAACCCTTCTTTTCCCTAGCCCCAAAAGACCCCATCACAACAGGACTAATAAATTTTTTTTCGCCATCCTTTCTCTTGGACCACAGGGTTTGGCGAAGACATTGACTCGGAGAAGTCATCACAGCTTGCTCATCGAGAGATCACACCTAAGCTAGCACATGTTTGAAAATAGTGCTCCGTTCTCCTACACAGGTTTTGAACGAAGGCAAGGCTTGGTGCTCTGTTCTCCTACACAGGTTTTGAACGCCAGATCGTTGGCTTGTGCTCTCTGCGCTGCATCGGAGAGGTGTACCAAATAGACCCCAGCTGTTGTTTGACTAAGTAGTGGCACAGAAAACAATGACAAGTTAATAGGTAAGGGCCCTTGATGCACTACCAAAAACAGGATATTGGGAGATGGGCCCTTTGATTATCCAAAAAATATACAACTTTCAGAGACGCTCAAACCATTTACAGAAGCACCTAATAAATTAATCACCGCCTAAGATCAACTATATACATAAGCGGTACAAGTAAGAGACATATATGTTTCTGAAAATAAGTACTTTCTATGAACTGAAGTCCAATCATGCATAAAGCTGCAGCTTGGCCACTTGTGTTTTGTTCTCTACCCTTGCATTGTCATATCACGACTTCACGAGTGCTTGGCGTATATATGGATGTATAGGAGGTATAGCCGCCTTCCCGGACACACCAACACATAATGACACATCAGACTCAACATCAGTGGAAAAAGGACATCACTCTTGCCTTGGCCCAGAGATAATTCCCTCATTTCATACCAAACCTAAAGCACCTTCTCTGTTTTCTATTTACGTCAATCCTAGCAGTTTCAGAAAAGTTTATATAGTTTTGTAAAAAGAGTGTCAAAATAATTTTAGAATATTTTTCGCAAAGCATAGTTTTAATGGTTTGGAAAAAGGATGATTTTATGAAGATATGTCACACCCGGTTTTAAGAACAAAACCAGATATACCCTATATGTGAGCCCAGGAAGTCAAATCTCACATATAGTCACACAACAAGGTAATATCAAAAGACAATAATTAAACACATAACATATAAGGTCAAAGAAGTAACCTTAAGAGAGCAAATAGCGGTAAGACACTCCGAACTTCAGGTGAAGACTCCACTCCACAGGGACCAACTGACTGGTTGATCACAAGCCTAACTGCTCGAGACTCTTACAATATGGTACCCATCCAGGATTTTTATCCAAATATTGAAAAGAATAAACAAGCGTAAGTACTTTCGTACTCAACAAGTATACATGGGGTTCATGAGGCTCAAAAAGGTATGACACTGGTTTAACTGCATAAGCTTTTATGTGGTCACAATTTTAGCATTATAGTTTTTAACTGATGAGCCATGACATAAGGACATCACACAGCAAGGAGCCCAAGCCACTCGTAACCGTGAGCACGGCTATCGTGATAGTTTTTAACTCTGCGCAGAGGTGTACATCTTTACCCATAAGTCGTGAATTGCCCTTTCGCCCGAGGTAGCTAGTCTCTTACCCACTTCCAAGGTAGGCCGGCAAGGTTCACTACGAGACCTTTCACAGGTTCCACTAATAGGTAACAACCCGCTACAAGTTCCCTTAATAAGATCGTGAGAAACTCCCCTCCCAGAAGCCACCGCAGCGCCTTCTGGCAGACCAAGCCCCCACTTTCTCAGAGCCCTTCTTGCGCCCTCTCAGGTAAGTTGCCACAAACTAGCAAAAGCCTAATACTGAGTCAAGCCAGAGCCCATTAGCTTATGGTAGTACTGTTTTCTCGGGGCAATCTCTTACAGAAATATCCCTATGAGTGAGAACACAGGTGTGAGTTCCTGATGTTCCACCTATAGTCCACGTTGCTAAAAAGTCATCTTTTATTGTCATTTCATATATCATTAATCAAGTTTCCATGATCATAGTTATTCTCAAAAAGCACTAGCTTGATCTACCCAAATGCATAAATTCCCAAGGTGACAAGGTGTAAGGTACAATACTAGGATAACCTTATAGGGTAACAAGGAAACACATGCATATGATTAATAAGTGATTATCATGAATAGGACAACAAGGATAATCCCATGTAACACTTGCCTTAAAAACTTAGATCTTTTGCTCAACTGGTTCTCAGCTTCAGACGACTTCTTCTTGATCACCAACACAACACTCACCGATTGGACAAGATTATAAGCACCACACAAGCAGCTGGACAAACATACATAGCATACGAGCATGGCTAAATTATAACAATACACCAATCAATGGAAAAGATTTAAAAAGAGATCTATGCAGCTCTACGATCACACAGTCGCGAAGAACACACTAATCGGAACTACGATGATCGAGATACAACTAACGGAAAATCTGCTTTTATAAAAGAGAACTATAGGCTTTATCAATTTTAACTATATAAAATAGTGGATAAAGTATTTCAAAGAAACACCTTGATTAGATTAGGTCAAAATTGTATTTGGATCTCGAAAACGAAAGTAGAAAGCATCGACATTTTATGTGTAAAATACGTTGCATAGTTATTAATCAAGTTAGGGTTTTACATCATGAAAATATAGAGCTATTAACATGGTATTAAAGATCACTAATGAAAAGGTTACGCCGATATGAAGCCAACGCAACTTGAACGGATCGAAACGGATTTAAAACGGAGGAGATATGAAATTAACATGATTTTCTATACCATGATTTTCTAAACTTTATTTTCGAAAGACTTTAACATAGATGAAAACTGTACCATTAGATAGATCATTAAATTACGGAGCTAACGCAACTTGTTTGGGTCAAAAAAAATTTAAAACAAAGAAATTATAAGCATTTGAACTCGGATGACAGATTTGTAATTAGAGATTTTTCAAATAAAACAAAACCGAACTGAAATACGCTTTTCAGAGGAGAAAGCGTAAACGCGGGAATACGCCAAGGGCTGCGGTTGCTGTGGTGCGGGACCGAGCGGGGTGCCACGTCGCAGCACGGGACAGGCGGGTGCACGACGTGGCTGTGGACCAGATGCGGGGCTCGGTGCGGTGGACCCTGTCCACACTGTGTTGTGGACCGAACCGGTATCCACTAAAGGGATCTAATCCCAGCCGCACGGATTTGATCGAACGGTGGAGATCAAAGGGGGAGATTCCCCTGGCTGCGGCACAGAGTGCTTACGGCGGCGGCATGGACTCCGGCGACCGGAGCTCGCCGGCGAACACTGGTACAACGCTCCCGACCGCCTCGGCTTCAACCAAGCACACAGGGAGGACCTGCGTGACTGTGCGAGTGGAGGGGAGAGTTCGGGTGAGACTTTGGCCGACCGGAGCGGGGTGTCCGCGGCGGCGCCATTGCTGGCGTATTCTGTGCGTGCGGAACTCGGCGGTGCAGGGTGCTAGAAGCAAAATTGAGGGCACGGGGAGGTGTAGCGTGCTCGTGCGAGTGCTGTGAAGTGCTTGATTGAGGCGGTAACGCACCGGTGTGGGACGACCACGTTGGCACCATGGCCGGTGTGTTCGGTGTGCGACGAATTCGTCGTTCCGGTTGCTAATCGAGCGAACAAAGGGTACGTGGAGGGAGAGGCGTATACCGCGAAGTCGTTGAAGTGGTTCGCGGGGTCCAGAGAGGCTCCACGGGGTCCCTCGACGATCGGCAGCGATCTGTGAAGGGAGAGAGTGCACGGTGAGCGCGGGTAGGTCGTTGCACGGGATGAAAACGTTCGACAAGGAGCATTACGGGTTCGGGAGATCAAGGCGAAGCTCGATGAGTGCTCAATTGCGACGAACCGAGCTCTTAACGTCAAAATTGAGTGCGGAGGGGCTCCGTGGCGGCTCTGCTCGGGTTCGGGCGAGACGGCGGCTGCCGGTGCTTGGAACAGGGGCGGCGGTGTCAAGGCCTCGGCTATATATAGCCCAGGGGCGATGCCGAGGATGTAAAGAGGAGATTGGGGCGAGGATTTTGGCGCCGGCGAGGAAGGAAGGTGCGCTATCCTTTCCATCAGGAGGATGACGAAGGGAGAGGGCGGCTGAGGCGCGGGGCCTGCTCGTCAGCGAGGGTAAGGGACGGGGCCGCGCTGTCAGAGACCGAGAGGGGAGGGGGGGGTCGTCCGCGCGGTGGGCTGGCGCGGTGGGCTTGGCCCAAGAACGAGAGAGGGAAGGAGCTGGGCTGGTGGGAGGGGAGCTGGAGCAGGCCGTGGGAGAGAGGGCTTGGGCCTCTCGGGCCAGAAGCAGAGGGGGAGGGTTTTCCATTTCCTATTTTGTTTTTCTTTTCTTTTATTTGAAAGCTATTTGCAAAACCATTTTCAAAATCAAATTTGAAACTTCATTTGAATTTTGAAATATGACAAACAAACAAAAATTCCAAAATGCATGGCATGAATGCTCAAACATGTTTCTACCAAAAGATAATTTTTAATTCCATAAAAAGTTTTATTTTCCTATGATTTCATGAGCACCAAAAATCACAATTAAAAAAAATTTAAACCTATTTTCAATAAAGAAAATTTTAGGGTGTTACAATTCTACCCCCCTTAAGATGAATCTCGTCCTCTGGATTCGGAAGGTGGTGTTAAAGAGATAAAGATATTCTTCGAGATACAAAGATCATAACTATTCTTGGAAACAAAACTTCGATCTAGGAAACACAACTGAGCTTCATATATCCTCTTGAGTGTTCTGACATTGCTCAGACGGATAATCCTTATAACCATGATCATCTGTTGTATTGACCTCTTCCAAAGGCATCTGTTCCTCAACATTGACATCCGAGAACTCATGTTCCACTTCACTATCCTTTGTGTTCCTACTTTCGAGTAGGTTCTCTTCACGTTCCTCAGGTCCAAGATGCATTCCTTGATACTCAATTCTTTCTCCCGTCGGAGTTGTTACAGACACCAAACCTTGGGTAGGATTAATAACTCCCTTACAAGCTGCAAACCATCCTCTTCCAAGGACAACATCCTCGACCATGAGATCTAAAACAATAAGGTTTACCTTAAAGTTTCCTCCCTTTATGTGAAGACTAACTTTTGGGCATATGCGGGTTGCCTTTTCATCACCTCGAAAAGTATTAACTAGCACTGGTTTCCTCATTGGGATCATTGTCATCTTTTGTTCTTGCACAAATGCTTTAGCAATAAACGAATGTGTAGTCTTTGGATCAAACATCACTAAGGTAGGGGATGAGTTTACTGAAATGAAACCATACACACCTCCATCGGACACACTTCTCAACATTCCTTGGATGTATTTTCCCTTCACTTTTACTCTTTCATCCTGCTTCTTTTGGTGACTCGATTCTGATTTCTGTCGTTGTTGGTTTTGGCATTGATTGGAGGGTGGTACTTCATCATGGGATTGTTGATCTTGATCTGTACTCCCTAGTGGATTCATCGACTGTGACTGATATGTTATTTGTGTAGCAAAGTGGGGATGGGTGTCTCTTAGCTGGCGTTGAAGATCACACTTTCTCTTCTTCTTTCTCTTCTTTTGTTGCTTCTTCTCAATTGCAATTGCTCTTTGCATCATTGCATGAAAATCACCATACTCAGCGGTCATCAGTTTTTGTTGCAAACTATCGTTCAATCCTTTCATAAAGCATTTTTGCTTCTTAGCATCACTATCCACTTCTCTTGGGGCATAACGCGACAACTGAGTGAACCGATCACTATACTCACACACTGACATGGAACCTTGCTTCAAGTTGTGGAACTCCTCACTATTGGTTGCTACCAAACCATCTGGGACATGATAAGATCGAAAAGCAGCTTTGAACTCTTTCCAATCAATCTGATTTACATCCCGTCGACCAAACTCTGATTCCCACCAGTCTAATGCTGTCCCTCGGAGTTGACCGAAAGCATAAAGCACCTTCTCATTGTCTTTACACTGAGCTATGTCAAGATGTTGCTCTATAGCTCTAAGCCAGTCATCTGCTTCTAGTGGGTCAGTGACAGGAGAGATAGTTGGTGGATGACCTTTTATAATTTGACCTGGTTTATCCATAGGTGGTGTATGATGCAAGGAGGTTTGAGAAAGGAACTGCAGCGGTTGAGTTTGTGTCATCAAAGCTTGTTCTATAGATGGAGGATCAGGATTGGGAACATTCCTTTTTCCATCCTGTGAAGTGTCTTCCCGTGTAGCATCTGTTTGGAACACAACTGCATTAGAATTTGGGTCATTCAAGGCTTCCTTAAATGCAGCTTCATATGGTGTCAAGGCATAGCACCGGAATCCAAACAAAACTAAATCATGGTGATAAGCAATTCTTTAAAGAAAGGCACTAACATCAATGCAACTCCATGTTGCAACTTCTTTAACTCGGCTACCCCCCTTAAGATAGATGAACTAGGGGACACCAAGGTAGCTTGTGTATTTCATCGACTTTAATTAACTGTCCTCATATCTTTTAGTTATTCCAAAGAAACCTTTGTGCAAAAGTATGAACCAACAACACAATTCTCCTTGAGGGCAAGAAAACAACGGCGCAGATGTATCACTTTGTTATTTCCATAACTCCATATCCAAGATAGCAACTAGGGTGGTTCTTGCGGATAGAGAAAAAGATAAGGAGTGTACGATTATCTAGAATTTTTCCATAACTCTTATATTCCAATAAACAGAGATCTTAGATGATAAAGATGGATTGCACTTGAAAGATACGATAGAGGAACACAGGAGATAAACGAAACCCAACTATTTATTTCATTAAAACTTAAGCCTAAAAACTAAATGAAATTGTGGGAAAGACCTCACAAGATCATTACAGTCATTACAAAGATGCAAATCAAACATAACCATAATGACAAACCAACCAATCGCTTATAGGTTCACAGACACACAGACTCGACTAACGTATTTATTACAAGGGACATAAAATCCTACTTCTTGAACAAGGTACGACTGCAGCGACATCCAGGGTAGCATCTCTTGTGTGGGGTTGAACGAGACACATCTTCAACCACATTGATCTTGGGTAGTCCAACATGACTCCTCCAATCATCTATCTCGTCCAGGGCTTCCTCATATTGTTGCCTTACTTCTGCCAATTCCAGTTGACTATCTTCCAGCTTTTGGTGGAGAACCTACATGGCCAGTGCCATCTCCTTTACTTGCTCATTTGGTTCTGAATGAGGGTCAGCCATCACGCACTGCAAGCTTCCTGGTGGACGTCGCGGAAAATACTTCTGCTTGTCATTATTCATCTCTTCATATATTTTCCATGGTATACCAAAAATGCTTGATGAGCAGCATCTGATATGCCAGCATGCACGCTATACGGATCCGCGATAGACCTGTGAATGGATTCCACCATTTGCGAACCCGTAATCAGATTACGTCTTGTGATGTGCGCTTCTATGCTCCAATGGCTCTCATACTTAGGATGAGTCCAACTAGTGCATTTATACTCCACTCTGGCTTGTTGATCAGGATAGTGGTCTTGAAGCACTTGCATGAGCCGGTGGTGAAAGAAAGCTTCACTGCTATAGAATGTAGTGTTGTACTCGTTGTGCCAACAAGTCTGCTGAATTGGTGGTTCTATGAGGGCAGAGCTTCCTCCATTGTAGCATGGTCCTCCAAGGTTGACACGAGCGGCCTTCTCGTTACGCACCATCTATTTAGATAGAGAGCAAAGAGTGAGAATTGAGACAATGTCTTTATAATAGAGTAGAGATAGAGTGAGCATAACTTTAAACAATTATCAAGGGTAGAGGGAAAGCAAGAACTAGACAAGGTTGAAAGCTTGCTAAAACGACCAGTTCTATCTAGGCTTGCGTCCTACAGTCAGCATTGCTCTTTCTCTGTTTTCTATTTACGTCAATCCTAGCTGTTTCAGAAATAGTTTATATAGTTTTGTAAAAAGAGTGTCAAAATAATTTTAGAATATTTTTCGCAAAGCATAGTTTTAATGGTTTGGAAAAAGGATGATTTTATGAAGATATGTCACACCCGGTTTTAAGAACAAAACCAGATATACCCTATATGTGAGCCCAGGAAGTCAAATCTCACATATAGTCACAGAACAAGGTAATATCAAAAGACAATACTTAAATACATAACATATAAGGTCAAAGAAGTAACCTTAAGAGAGCAAACAGCGGTAAGACACTCCGAACTTCAGGTGAAGACTCCACTCCACAGGGACCAACTGACTGGTTGATCACAAGCCTAACTGCTCGAGACTCTTGCAATCTGGTACCCATCCGGGATTTTTATCCAAATATTGAAAAGAATAAACAAGCGTAAGTACTTTCGTACTCAACAAGTATACATGGGGTTCATGAGGCTCAAAAAGGTATGACACTGGTTTAACTGCATAAGCTTTTTATGTTGTCACAATTTTAGCATTATAGTAGCATCAATGTTATTAATATATAGCCCAATAACCATATGATCAAGTGAGCAGGATGTAATGCTTATATGAACAAGTAACAATAATAAATCACAGATAACAACTGATGAGCCATGACATAAGGACATCACACAGCAAGGAGCCCAAGCCACTCGTAACCGTGAGCACGGCTATCGTGATAGTTTTTAACTCTGCGCAGAGGTGTACATCTTTACCCATAAGTCGTGAATTTCCCTTTCGCTCGAGGTAGCTAGTCTCTTACCCACTTCCAAGGTAGGCCGGCAGGGTTCATTACGAGACCTTTCACAGGTTCCACTAATAGGTAACAACCCGCTACAAGTTCCCTTAACAAGATCGTGAGAAACTCCCCTCCCAGAAGCCACCGCAGCGCCTTCTGGCAGACCAAGCCCCCACTTTCTCAGAGCCCTTCTTGCGCCCTCTCATGTAAGTTGCCACAAACTAGCAAAAGCCTAATACTGAGTCAAGCAAAAGCCTAATACTTTCTCAGGTAAGTTGCCACAAAATAGTTTCTTGATCACCAACGCAAAACTCACAGATTGGACAATAATTAACAAATCACCACACAAGCATCTGATCATACAAAGCATACAAACATGGCTAAATTAGAACAATACACCAATCAATGAAAATGTTTTAAGAAGAAATCTACGCATCTCTATGATCACATAGTCGCGAAGAACACACTAATCGGAGCTACGATGATCAAGGTACATTTACCGAAAGGTTTGCTTTTATAAAAGAGAACTATAGGATTTTACCCAATTTTAATAACTATATAAAATGGTAAATAAGATATTTCATAGAAATACCTTAGTCGAATTAAGTCAAACTTGTATTTGGATTAGAAAACGAGAATTGAAACTACCGATATTTTATGTATAAAACAAGTTCCATAGTTATTAATCAAGTTAGGAGTAAACCATGAAAATACAAAGCTATTAACATTTTATTAAAGATCACTAATAAAAAGGTTACGCCAATACGAAGCCAACGCAACTTGAACGGGACAAAACGGATCTAAAACGTGGAAGATAGGATTTAAACAAGATTTAGAGATTAAACTTGGAATTTAAAAGGCAATAAATAAATAAATATTTTCAAAGTTTATAAATAGAGCCAATTTTCATTTCAACATGTAGATAAAAACTCTACGAATCTAACGCAATTCGAAAGGATGAAAACGGAGTTAAAACGAATATTTTATAAACAGTTGAAAACTGATGGTAGAACTGAAATTTATTTTTGAAATAAAATAATTACTGCGTGGAAACACGCTTTCCAAGGCAAAAAGCGCAAGGCCAGCAGGCGCTTTAGGTCTGCCCGGTTGCTGTTGGAGCAGGGCCGGCTCGGTGGTGGCGGCTGCTCTCGGCGTGGGGAAGGGAGGGGCTGAGGGGGCTGTATTTATAGGGGGGAGGGGCTGGCAGCTAGGGTTGGGGCGGTTGGGCCGGCGGGGGCGAACTGGGCTGCTGCGCGCGGGGGAAGGAGGAGGGGAGCGGCCTGGTGTGGCGCTGGGCCAGCTGCGCTGATGGGCCGGCTGGGGGGGGAGAGAGGGGAGCTGGCGCGGGTGGGCCGGCTGGGAGACAGGGGGGGCTGGCGGGCCAGCTCGCGGCTGGGCCCAGGGGGAGGGGGAGAAAGGTGGGGAGGAACTGGGCCGGCGGTCGGGGAAGCAGGCTGAGGCCCAAGTGGGAGAGAGGGAGGGGGAGGGAGAGTTGTGCCAAAAGTAGGAGGGAGGGAGAGAGGGTTTCTCTTTTCTTTTTCTTTTGCTTAAACCTTTTTTCCTTTTTTTTCCAAAGCCTTTTTATTTTCTTGCTCCAAATCTCTTTTCAAAACATTTTCAAAACCAAATTTGAAATATGTTTTTATTTTGATTCATTTTATTTTCTTTCTTTTACATTGAAAACCTTTTTTTTCCCAAAACAAGTTTCCATTTAAACATTGAAAGGGTTTTTAAGTCCTTTTAAATTTCTTTTGCTTGGAAAAGTTTTCAAGGTATTTTCATAAACCTTTTTGAAACCCACTTTTTAAATTCTTTTTAGTTTTAACAACACCATACAAACATTAAATCATATGCAGAGGCATGAGTGCACAAACATGTTGCTAACTCTAAGAAACTTTTAATTTGATAAAAGTTTTTAATTTCCTATATTTCATGAACACAAATTCACAATTAAATCATTTAAACTCTATTTTCTCGAAAAGTAAAATTTGGGGTGTTACAATTCTACCCCCCTTAAGATGAACCTCGTCCTCGAGATTTGAAGAGACTGAAGACAAAGATAAAGATACTTTGTCTTTGGGTATTCTTTTCTTCCTTGAGCAGTTCCTTTAACAACGATCCTCATTATACCTTGTATAGAGCACAACCAAAACCTTACTAAGATGCTTCATTCCATCCAAACTTTCTTTCCATGGTTGGTGCAGTATTGAGGTCTTTTGAACCTTCATAGAGCCAACTCATACACTTATATGTCTTCTTCTTATTCCATGATTACCGACTTACCTTGAGTATGTTGAATGTTGGACTCTCATTTTATGATAGCTTGAAGCGCTGCCTAAACTTGATGGGTACTCAAACTTCTTGTGTATGATCCAAGTTAACAATCTTGAGCAAAGGACACTTGTGTTTGATAATGACTTCTTCACCATAGAGATAACTAATTCTTCATGGTGAACACTAGTATGTTTGTAACTTTATCTTCGAACTTCTTTAGCTTGGCTACCCCCCTTAAGAAGGATGCACTAAGGGAAACCAAAGGGTAGCTTACATACTCTTCTGAGTGAGTCAATTGTCCTCATTTCCTTGTGATTTTCATAACTCACAAACCATAACTGTTCTCGAGGTGATTCTTGTGGTGAGAGAGAAGTCTATTGTTGTCCAAAAGTTCTCCATGATTTTGTTTTTGGCTTCCAAGAAACAGAGATGTGAACTGATAAAGAGTGATTGCTTTGGAAAGACAAGATAAAGAAACACAGGAGACAAACGAAACCCAACTTTTTATTTCATTAAACCTCAAGCCTCTAAAATGAATTTGTGGGAAAACCTCACAAGATCATTGCACTCATTACAAAGACGCAAATCAAACATAAGCATTAAGACAAACCAACCAAACACTAAATGTTCACAAGACACACAAACTTGACTTTCACTACTAACGTATTTATTACAAGGGACATAAACTCCCAGTTGGGTGACAGTCATGAAGAGCGTCCTCCATATAGCATGCTACTGAATTTGATTGCCTCCATAGTTCAACTGCTGATCCTTCCATGGACAGGATTTAACATAGTGTCCTTCTTGTTGGCAATGAAAACACTTTCTCTTGGTTGGATCTTTGGTAGGGTCACAATTTTCTGAAATGTTGCTTGGTGTGTTGTTGTCTTGCGAGCTATGGAGGTTCTTCCTCTTCTTGGCTTGCTTCTTATTTCGCTTGACTCTTTGGGGTTGGAACTCCGTACAAGTGATTGTCCATCCATCTATGCATACTTCACCATAAATGGATTTAGCGTGAGGAACTTCTATCTCTTTACCCCTTTGCTCTATTGGACTAGGATTCTGAGCTGAATGAGGTAACATAGTAGAACTCAACTGTTGACTGCTTTCCAAAAGTGGCTGCAGTGAACTTGCCTTCCTCTTCTTTTCATCATTGCTTTCATAGTTTGAACCCATCTCGACTTTCCCTTTATGGGACTTGTTTTGAAGAAAGACAACTCCATAATGCTTACAACACTGACATCGATCCTGAATCTCATTTATCTTACCACCTTCCAAAGGGCTAGCTTCATATTCCTTAAGTAAAGGTCGTATACCCTCGTATACAATCCTTTCTCCTGACGGTCCTCTTATAAGTACTGAATGCTGGGCATACTCGATCACTCCTTTACAAGCAGAGAACCATCCCCTTCCAAGGACAACATCGATCCCTGAAATCTCCAAAATAATAAGATTCACCTTAAAGTTAACACCTTTTATATCCAAGGTAACTTTTGGGCAGATGTAGTTTGCCTTCATTTCTCCTGCTGGGGAGTGAACTATCAAGGGTTTCCTATTTGGCAGCTTCATTATCTCCAATTCCTCTACATACTTGGCCGATATGAATGAATGCGATGCATTGGGGTCAAATAGAACCATGGCCTTCGTTGAGCTTACGGAAATCAACCCATACACAACTTTCTTAGCTTCACGAAGGGTACTCATATCCACATGGTTCAACCTTCCTTGGATGTAGTTCCTCTTTACTTTGCTTACTTGCCCTTGCTTCTTATGGGTCCTTTGTATGTCAACCTGTTCTTGTGATAAGTCCTGTCGTTGAGTCATTCCTTCTAGATCTGGGTCTTGCTTGGTTGATGGCTTCTCCTTGTCAAATGTGATCATTGCTGGGTCAACGGGCTTCTCATTTTGATCCATCTATTATACGGAGATATAAGAGTTAGAATTTTGGGACAAGGTCTTTTACAATAGAATAAGGATAGAGCGAGCATAACTTTAAACATATATTAAGGTTAGAGAGAAAACAAGAACTAGGCAAGGTTTAGAGCTTGCTAAAACGACCAGTTCTATCTAGGCTTGCGTCCTACAGTCAGCATTGCTCTGATACCAATCTATCACACACGGTTTTAAGAACAAAACCAGATATACACCATATGTGAGCCCAGGAAGTCAATTCTCACATATAGCCACGGAAGAAGGTAATATCAAAAGACAACACTTAAATACATAACATATAAGGTCAAAGAAATAACCTTAAGAGAGTAAACAGCAGAAAGACACTCCGATCTTCAGGCGAAGACTCCACTCCACAGGGACCAACTGACTGGTTGATCACAAGCCTATCTGCTCGAGACTCTTGCAATCTGGTACCCATCCGGGATTTTTATCCAAGTATTGAAAAGAATAAACAAACGTAAGTACTTTCGTACTCAACAAATATATATGGGGTTCATGAGGCTCAAAAAGTTGACACTGATTTACCGCGATATGCATTTTTAATTAATTCAAAGCTTTACAATTGATGTGTCATAAGTTATGCTTAAGGCCCAAATTAAACCACATGATCATATAGCAATTGAATGAATAACACAAATAGCATGATAAAGTGATTCACAAGTAATAACCAACATGTAAACATTGTTTCTGTGAGTTTTCCGGGCCGCTCGTGTCCGTGAGCACGGCTGATATATCAGTTTTTTAACACTCTGCAGAGGTTGTACATCTTTACCCATGAGTCGTGATTTGCCCTTTCGCCCGAGGTAGCGAAACTCTTAACCCACTTCCAAGGAAGGTCGGCAGGGTTCACTATGAAGTCTTTCAAAGGGGCTCGCTGACAAACAACAGTCACTACGGATCCACGGGCAAGGGGTATACGGGGACCCCTCGATGGTACACACGCGCAGCGGTAGCCACTCCGGCTGTACCCCGCAACCGCTCGTCAATGGCAACTTTCGTGAACTGCCACATACGAGAGAGTTACCCTCATATTGAACTAAAGCCAGAGCCATGTAGCCCTCATGGTTGTACTGTATGTCCCAACTTTTGCTGACAGATAGGGTCCTAAATCCATGTTACTAAAAACTCAAGTTTTACTTTATCATTTCATATAGTCATTAATCAATATTCAAGATCATGTTTAGTAAATGGAGCACTAGCAATAGCTACCCATATGCAAAGATAACCCATTGGATTCCAAGGTTCAAGGTAACAAATCTAGGTAAGCCGTATGGTAACAAGATTAGACACATGCATATGATTTGATTTAAAAACATCATGAATAGGACATCAAGGAAGATCCCATATAATACTTGCCTTAAAAGCTTAGATCCTTTGCTCAACTGATTCTCAACTTTAGACGACTTCTTCTTGATCACCAACGCAAAACTCACCGATTGGACAATAATTAATAAATCACCACACAAGCATCTGATCATACAAAGCATACAAACATGGCTAAATTAGAACAATACACCAATCAATGAAAATGTTTTAAGAAGAAATCTACGCATCTCTATGATCACATAGTCGCGAAGAACACACTAATCGGAGCTACGATGATCAAGGTACATCTACCGAAAGGTTTGCTTTTATAAAAGAGAACTATAGGCTTTTACCCAATTTTAATAACTATATAAAATGGTAAATAAGATATTTCATAGAAATACCTTAGTCGAATTAAGTCAAACTTGTATTTGATTAGAAAACGAGAATTGAAACTACCGATATTTTATGTATAAAACAAGTTGCATAGTTATTAATCAAGTTAGGAGTTAACCATGAAAATACAGAGCTATTAACATGTTATTAAAGATCACTAATAAGAAGGTTACACCGATACGAAGCCAACGCAACTTGAACGGGACGAAACGGATCTAAAACGTGAAAGATAGGATTTAAACAAGATTTAGAGATTAAACTTGGAATTTAAAAGGCATTAAATAAATAAATATTTTCAAGGTTTATAAACAGAGCCGATTTTCATTTCAACATGTAGATAAAAACTCTACGAATCTAACGCAATTCGAAAGGATGAAAATGGAGTTAAAACGAATATTTTATAAACAGTTGAAAACTGATGGTAGAACTGAAATTTATTTTTGAAATAAAACAATTACCGCGTGGAAACACGCTTTCCAAGGCAAAAAGCGCAAGGCCAGCATGCGCTTTAGGTCTGCCCGGTTGCTGTTGGAGCAGGGCCGGCTCGGTGGCGGCGGCTGCTCTCGGCGTGGGGAAGGGAGGGGGCTGAGGGGGCTGTATTTATAGGGGGGAGGGGCTGGCAGCTAGGGTTGGGGCGGTTGGGCCGGCGGGGACGAACTGGGCTGCTGCGCGCAGGGGAAGGAGGAGGGGAGCGGCCTGGTGTGGCGCTGGGCCTGCTGCACTGATGGGCCGGCTGGGGGGAGAGAGGGGAGCTAGCGCGGGTGGGCCGGCTGGGAGAGAGGGGGCTGGCGGGCCAGCTCGTGGCTGGGCCCAGGGGGAGGGGGAGAAAGGTGGGGGGGGGGGGGAGACTGGGCTTATTAGTGACGTGTTTCAATCCTGAGTCACTAGTTGGGGTGTCTCCCTTTTGCTGTTTTGGCATAGTGTCTGTTATTTTTCATTAAATGTGACTCAATGGTATAGGTGGACACTTTGGTTGCCTCAGTAAAAACATTTTGGTCGTCTCCAAAGATCTGTTTTGTAGTAGTGTGGGTCAGAAACATTGGGACCCACGTCACTTCCACTACTCCGTCAGCTGATCCCACTGCTCCGCTATATCGACCAGTGGCTCACTCCATCTCAGTAAACACGCCGCTAAGTAGTACCAGAGGTTTTGTGCTATTATTTCTTCAATCGGACCGATGATATGGTGGCACTACGTAATCCTTCCTTTCTATTACTACACAAGTATTTGGTCATCAACATATGAACAAGTGACCTTCTTCACTCCTTAGGGGATTATTTTGGTAGCTTATGATTTCTCTGGTTCTTCTCTGCGTGCCACCATATGATCAAGCGCCTCTGATGAATCTTCATTGAATACACTACTGAAGAATCTAAAAGGAAGCTTTTCATCCTTCGATCTTCTTTGCTTCAATTTGGAGTAAATCTACAAAAAAGAATAATTTCTAATGTTGGAGTGATGATTTGATGACTAATATATGCTTTGATGTACAGTGATGATTTGATGGCTAATAGATGCTTTTTGCACTATTTTGTTCTTGCCACATTGATAAAGAAACAAGACGTATTCTTGTAAAATGACATGATGAAGTCATCCGGGGAACAGATGCATACATCACCATTGCAAGTCACTATTTTCTCTTTATGACGTCATCAACTAGGGTCTTGTTGGTTTTTCGTGGGTCGTCGCACATGGATGGATGATTTGCTGACCTGTCTACTGTTGGCTAGCTACGGATACGGTGATCTTATTACTATATTCCAGATCGGTTGCGTAAGAAGAAGCGCTGCAGCTAGCCCACTAGTGTTTTGTTCTTTAACCTCGCAGGTCATAGCCGCTGGGCGTATTGGTGTACAGTTCTACAGGAAGTCGTAGCCGCCTTCCACGGCACAACTGTATGGATAGATATCAGACTTTTGACCAATTGCATCTTTCGAAATTCGAACTGCATTTTATTGATAGAATGGTCTTGAATTCTTAAACGTATCTTATTACATGTTTAGGAGTCTTCATCAGTTTCTCCAAACTTAAATTCCAGACCGTGATCCAATATTTTTGTTTACAATAGATCTCTGTCAGCATACATTAACTAATAACCTTCCATAGAAAACGTGCTTTATTTTAAAACTAATTTAAAGCGCTAATGGAATGGGGTTTAATTTATAAATATATTGCGGCATGCTATGTTGCTTCCCTCAGCACGACTTCAAGACTATAGACGAAGAATGGCTGCAGCTTGGACATGGACATATATTGGTATAGCAGCCAACGTTTTTTTTTTTTTTTGACAAGAGTATAGCAGCCAACGTTGACCAGCTAGAAACACTGGACACTAGCAGTGCCACTTGCCTTGCCTGGACCAGCTAGGAACACTAAACCACTAGGTGTTTCTTTCCCATCCACGCGCGCGCATGAACATTCTACGCACTGCGTTGCTCCAATCAACCACACGTGAGTCGAAGATGTTGTACCAAATGCATCGCTACGGAATGTATGTATCTTTCAAGCAGGACACGGGGCCTTCAATATGACGCTGTACGAAATGTATCTTTTGTTGGATCTTTAGAGGCATCAGGATTGTCAACTGACAACAAGTTTTTATTAGCGGCAATTTGGTTTGAGAGAGGAGAAAAAAATAAAATATTATTTATTATGTGTGGAACACTTGCACGGTGTGAGGTAGTAGCTCCTATATATGGTTTCTTACTGACATGTGCATAGTTTCTAGTATTGGGACTGTCACTGTCCTAATCACCACACCAACTATCAGGGAACTTCTACAACACGTTCAACTAGGTACAAGCGTCACAAGGTGCTATTAGTTTAAATATCGTCCATCTTTGAACTTATGATGAATGTAATTATTGAAAAGTTATTACCGTTACTTTTGTAAACCATCTACATTGTGATGATCAGAAATGTATGTATAGCAACACATGAACACTGAACTACAGAATAATTTTGCAGAATCAAACAAAACTACTTAAAATATAGGTAAATTGCAAGGAAAAACTTTGCATGAATCACGAAATCTGTCTAAAGATAAGAAAATATTGTCTGCTAATAACCCTTCTTTTCCCTAGCCCCAAAAGACCCACCACAACAGGACTAATAAAAATATTTTTTTTCGTCATCGTTTCTCTTGTACCACATACAGGGTTTGGCGAAGACATTGACATGGAGAAGTCATCACATCTTGCTCATTGAGACATCACACCTAAGCTAGCACATGTTTGAATGCAAGCGAAGCCTCTTGGTGCTGCGTTGTCCTACACAGGTTTTGAACGCCAGATCGTTGGCTTGTGCTCTCTGCTTGCTGCCTTGGAGAGGTGTACCAAATAGACCCCAGCTGTTGTGTGACTAGTGGCACAGAAAACATAGACTGGTTAAAGGTGAAGGGCCCTTGATGCACTACCAAAAAACAGGATTTTGGGAGATGTGCCCTTTGATTATCCAAAAATTATACAACAACTTTCAGAGACGCTCAAACCACTTACATAAACACCTAATAAATTAATCGCAGCCTAAGATCAACTACATAAGCGGTCCAAGTATCATCATATCTTTCGTGAAATTTCCACCGTGCCTACTGCCTACTCCAGCTCCAGTGTGTACAGGCGCGATAAGAACTCTGATTTCGGCGGCATCGATCTCTGTTTTCTTGCACTGCAAAGACATGTGTTTCTGAAAATAAGTAATCTCTATTAACTGAGGTCCAATAATGCATAAAGCTGCAGCTTGGCCACTTGTGTTTTGTTCTCTACCCTTGCATTGTCATATCTTGTCTTCACGAGTGCTTGGCGTATATATGGATGTATATGAGGTATAGCCGCCTTCCCGGACACACCAACGCATAATGACACATCAGACTCAACATCTGAATTTTAAAGAAAAAATAGCTTTCCATTCTCTATCATCAGTAGAAAAAGGACGTCCCTCTTGCAAAAAAGGCCTAGAGATAATGGCTACAAGCATGTGCGTAATTTGTGAACTACAAACATGGCCACATCCATATAGTTTTGTAAAAAGAGTGTCAAAATAATTTTAGAATATTTTTCACAAAGTATAGTTTTAATGGTTTGGGAAAAAAATTTTGCAAGACAGATGAACCAACAAAAAGTCAAAACGACATACTAATTGGGAACGGAGGGAGGATTTGGAAACAAGATTATTTATAGGTGTTGACATCGTTTTTTGTACGGGTCAATATTGAGCCAAGTGCGTCGATCGGCAAGAAGGTAAAACATTGTCTCTCATCGGCATCAAGATACCACTAGTGAAAGATGTGTTTGCCGATGAGTAGGTATTACCGATGAAACAAAAATATTGTCGATCGGAAATGTTGCCGATGGATGTGAGATGATGCGGCTGACGTCAGCAAGGAGGTGTCGATGATAGTAGAAGGAAAGTGCGGATTGAAGGAATCTGCCGATGGAAAGTTTCATCTTAAGGGAGGTGGATAAGGAAACTAGTAATTTTATGCTAGTATTATTGTTTTAGTTTAAGTCCGACTCTTTCACGAGTCGTTTTATTTCCTTAGAAATAGGAGTTCCGTTTATGTATGAGTCGTGTCTGCTTACGACTCCTTTATCGGAGTATAAATATGTACCCAGGGGCGATGTAAAAAAAAGAACAATCAATAAATCAAATACACCTATTACTTTTCATCTACTTTTCCAGCATCTACTTTTTCGCACTAGTTCTAGCATATCCACGAGTTCTTACGACGCCTCGACAGGCTGCATCTACTTGATCCTCGTCAAGTTCGCAAGTTCCGTGTTTTGAGCAAATTGAGCCTTGACGTCCGGGCGCATCGCTGTCATCTCGTTCAAACTTGTTCTAGTTATCGTCCTTGTCGATTAACTGGTCAAATCGACTGGCACACCTTTGGATATCGAGTTCGGGTATAAGCCCGAGGTGTTCATAAATCCGATGATTTTTGTGTCAACACCTCTTTTGGCACACCCGGTGGGACCCTAGATACATCTCTTGATTACGATCATGGGTGATTCTACCGACATCAATCCAAGGAACATCACGAAGTCTCCGAAGCGGATCTGAAAGATGATCAGAAGCAGGCTATGGAGCAGGCTATGGAGGAGTACAAGCAGTTGTATCTAAAATCCTTCAGCCTAAACAGGAGTGGCGATGCAGTACAGAAGCAAGATCCGTCGTTGCCGCGGGAGGTCACTTTCGATGCCAATCCTGGTAAGTTACAAGATATGGTTAATACCACGTTAAATCAGGCGTTGATTAACCACTCTACGGTGCTGTCCAATACTGTATATAATGCTGTCATGCAATCTTTCAAAGAAGGGCAGCCACCTAAATATGTCGGTCCAGCGTATCATCAACCTGGGTCGACATCTGCTACAATTTCATCGGTGGCTCCAGCGTTCCAGCCTGTAAATCCTTCTGCCGATGAAGTTACACCGACAAGATCAAACCCTACAAGCGTCGTTCGGCTAAGCACCGATCCAACGGCGTCAGCAGCATCAGGACAAATGGTCCCGAACCAGTCGGCTTCCGCTAACTGGTGGGGGTACGGTATGCCTCCAGATTCGTCTGCCGACGCCACGTTGATCCAAGACAATGCGGCGGGGAAGGCTCGTGTGGAATTGGCGATATCGGCACAACCGATGAGCCCGACGATGCATCATGCTGCGTATGCTCCAAACATACAGTTGCCGCCGGGAGTCTGAAGATGGTCTTGATCACTTCTACGCCTCCATCGACTCGTTGAAAGGTTACTATCTTCAACCTCTCATGTTTTAGCAGCAACATATATTGTTTCTTGTTCTAGATGTGATTTTTCTTTATGATTTTCTCTTTTTTGCCATTTTAAGTTTCATTCACTTGACATTATTTGAATATTTTGAACAAGACAACTAAAATTAGAATTCTAAGTATACACCTTTCATCTCTAGGGTATTATATGTTCCACATTTCAAGATTAGTTTAGCTTAGTTTGAGAAATATATAGTTTCTTATTAGGATATTGTTAAATGATGAATTTATGGTGGATTGTTCTTGATTTATATATTTGCCACTTGAGCTCAAAATAATTATATATTTAGCTAAAGAAGGTAGCTACCTAGAATACTTTAGTTGTATACATGGTAAATTTTAGTTGTTTTATTTTCTTTGTTTAGAATATAAGGAATTTATAATATCTAGTTTGAAAAATGAGTATAGAGAGTAGATGACAACTGGTTCGGGACACTCGGCCTCTGATAGGGTTCCAAAGCGACTAAGGCCATACCTCCCTCTCATTACCTGTGGCAAGTGTATGCAAAAGACTATGAAAGAGTACCGAGTGGGGAAGCCGGGTCCCAACAACGGTCGGATCTTCTATAAGTGTCCAGATCGCAATGTGAGTTATATATTTTGTAACATTTGAAGGTTATGGTTAATTTGTACCTATATTTCCTGATGATTTTGATTAAAGTGTTGATGTTTTATTTCTATTTTCAGTGGGATGGCACTGGATGTCGCGGCTGATACCGGGAGGAAGAGTATGTTACACACGTCGCGAAGGCTACGAAGGCTGATGAGGCAGTGAGCCAGCTCAAGAAGCCTGTCGATGCTGAGCACAAGAATAATGATTTGTCTGCTTTAGTTAGGATTGGTCGGGGGATCATTATGCTACTAAAGTGCATTTTAGATTTTTTGTGTATAGTGCTAGTGGTATTAGCATACGCTATGTCGAGGCTTTCATAGAGCATACATTAGTATTTGTATGAATCGGAAATGACACATGATGGTGTTCCATCTCGATCATGTTATTTTAATGCAGACAACCTTTCGTTTGGTATTTTATAATTTCATTTTTTGACCAAAATGAGAAATTTAATTATGTTTTGGGTCATATAATGCAGACGATGACACGCAATTGGATGTACAATGTTGATTGCCGCTCCAAAGAGTTCTTTGATGGCGTGCATGGTTTCTTAAGAGCGGCTGAGGCAAACAAGCAGAATGGTAATTTCATGTGTTGTCCATGCACCTTGTGCAAGAATTTTAAGCAATATTCTAGCTCAAGGATTGTTCACTCACACTTGTTGAAGTCGGGTTTCATGTCAAACTATATTTGTTGGACCAAGCATGGAGAAACCGGAATTATGATGGAAGAAGACGAAGAAGAACAATTGGACCCTGACGACATTATTGCTCAATATGGTGACTTCAATGATACTGCAATGGATGAAGCAGAAGAATAAGAGGCAGGGGCAGAGGACACACTCTCTGAAGATGATGGTCTTGGTGAAGTCATTCGTTATGCACAAAGAGATTGTGAAAGTGAAAAAGAGAAAGCTAAGTTTGACCGCATGCTAGAGGATCACAAGAAACTACTATACCCGAGCACCGAAGATTGGCAAAATAAGTTGGGTACAACACTGGAGTTGCTACAATGGAAGGCAAAAAATGGCATATCCGACAAGGCATTTGGGCAATTACTCAAGATTAATAAAAAGATGCTTCCGAAGCCTAACGAATTGCCTGCCACTACGTACGAAGCAAAACAGGTCGTGTGCCCTCTGGGATTAGAAATCCTGAAGATACATGCATGTCCTAATGACTGCATCCTATATTGTGGCAAGGACTACGAGAATTTGGATGAATGCCCCGTATGTAAAGCGTCGCGGTATAAGATCAGGCGAGATGACCCTGGCGATGTTGAGGGCGAAGAGCGTCCTAGGAAGAAAATCCCTACCAAAGTTATGTGGTATGCTCCTATAATACCCCGCCTGAAACGTCTGTTCAGAAACAAGGACCATGCAAAGTTGTTGCGATGGCACAAAGAAGACCGTAAGACAGACAACATGTTGAGACACCCTGCTGATGGGTCCTAGTGGAGAGCAATTGACAGAGAATTCCCGGAGTTTGTAGAAGACGCAAGAAACTTAAGGTTCGGTTTGAGCACGGATGGTATGAATCCTTTTAGTGAGCAGAGTAGTAGTCATAGCACTTGGCCTGTTACTCTATATATCTACAACCTTCCACCATGGTTATGCATGAAGCGGAAGTTCATTATGATGCCGCTGCTGATCCAAGGCTCGAAACAACCTGGCAACGACATCGATGTCTTCCTAAGGCCCTTAGTTGAGGAACTCCAGCTTTTATTGAGCAAACCAGGTGTACATGTGTGTGATGAGTACACACAGGAACACTTCGACCTGCGAGCATTGCTGTACGTAACAATTAATGATTGGTCTGCCCTAAGCAATCTTTCAGGACAGACAAACAAGGGATATAATGCATGCACACACTGTTTTGATGGCCTTGACTGTGTATATCTGAAAAAATGTCGAAAGGTCGTGTACCTTGGCCATCGTCGTTTTCTTCCTAAGAATCACCAAGCCAGAAAAAAAGGAAAGCATTGTAAAGAAGAAGTGAAACGAACCAAACCTGACAATCAAACTGGAGAGGAGGTACTTGATATGGTCAAGGCTATGCAAGTAGTCTTTGGAAAGGGAGAAGGGGCCGTACCAGTTCCAAAAGATGCTAATGGATGTGCACCCATGTGGAAGAAGAAGTCCATATTTTGGGAGCTACCCTATTGGCATGTCCTAGAGGTCCGCCACGCGATCGACGTAATGCACTTGACAAAGAATGTTTGTGTGAACCTGGTAGGATTCATGGGTGTGTATGGAAAAGGCAAAGATACACTTGAAGCACGACATGACTTGCAAGACATGAAAGAACGAGACAACCTACATCCAGAGAAGATAGAAGATGGACGTCATTATTTAAAGCCTACTAGCTACACTCTTAGCAAAGAAGAGAAGGAAAGCATGTTTGAATGTCTAAGCAGCATCAAGGTCCCATCTGGATTTTCCTAAATTTAAAGTCTCATGACTGCCACGTGCTTATGACGCAATTGCTTCCGGTTGCGTTAAGAGGAATTCTACCTCCACATTTATGTCTAGCCACTGTGAAGCTATGTGCATTCCTCAATGCAATTTCTCAGAAGGCAATCGATCCAATGGAACTAGCTGCTCTACAGAATGATGTGGTCCAGTGCCTTGTCAGCTTTGAGTTGGTTTTGCCTCCATCCTTCTTTAATACAACATGTGTTCTCCTAGTTCACCTGGTCAAGGAGATTAGTATTCTCCGTCCTGTGTTCCTACACAACATGTTCCCCTTTGAAAGGTTCATGGGAGTCCTAAAAAAATATGTTCACCAACGTGGTCGCCCAGAAGGAAGCATCGCCAAGGGCTACGGGACAGAGGAGGTCATTGAGTTCTGTGTTGACTATATTCCCGACCTTGACCCAATTGGTGTTCCTGAATCAAGACACGAGGGGAGACTTAGTGGGAAAGGAACACTACGGAAGAAAACATATATCGGTATGGGGGATGATTATTTCAACAAAGCACACTACACAGTTCTTCAAAACTCCTCCGTGGTGGAGCCGAATGTCGAGGTACACAAGAAGTTCCTACGATCCGAGTTTTTAGGGAAGAATGAAGCTTGGATTATGCGTGAACACATGAAAACTTTCGGCGATTGGTTGCGTAAAAAATTTGTTGGTGATGAGAGTATTGATGACCAACTGTATTTCTTGGCTAGACAACCATCATGGCACATCCTCACGTACAAAGCCTACGAGATAAATGGAAATATATTTTACACGGTAGACCAAGATAAAAGGAGCACCAACCAAAACAGTGGTGTCCGCGTAGATGCCATTGACCCAAATGGAAAATTGCAAACATATTATGGCCGCATAGTTGAGATTTGGGAACTATACTATGCACCTAATTTTAAAGTCCCTTTGTTTAAGTGCCAATGGGTGAAGATGACCGGAGCCGGGGTAAAAATTGACAAGGATAATGGGATGACAATAGTGGACCTCGACACTATTGGGTACAAAGACGAACCATTCGTCCTTGCTGCTGATGTGAATCAGGTGTTCTATGTGTTCTATGTAAAAGACATGTCTACAAAACCAAAGAAAGGAAAAAATGATGAAAAATCAATCATCAATGAGCCCAAGCATCACATAGTTCTTTTAGGGAAAAGAAATATTTTGGGAATTGAGGACAACTTAGACATGTCAGAACTTTACGAAAGGGATGACTGAATTGCATCATTCAGTGTGACCAAAGATCCAAGAATAATTCTAAATGGCGAGGACACTCCATGGTTACGACATGATCATGACCAAGGGACATATGTCAAGAAGAAGATCTCTAATGTGCCCGCTTGATGTAGCTAGCTTAGTAGTGTGATGTCGATCAAGTGACATGTGTATAGGGCATTTTGGTCAAATAAATAAAGATCTACATTTGTGAGTGATCAAATTGTCACACCCAAATTTCAAGGACGAAATAGGATGCATAACTTTATGTGTGCCCAGGAATAATCCACACATAAGTTCACAAATTACAAAGTACCATCACAGAGTTTATTACATAACGAACATATATCCAATACAAGAATAAACAAAGCAAACAGAAGATACATCTAGTTCTTGAGGCTCCATCTCACAGGGAAGGTCAACTGGTTGACCAAGCCTAGAAATCTTCTGGAAACTCCTCATAGCCTCCTGCTTCTGTTACCCATCTGGGATTTTTATCCAAAATTGAAAAGAAAACAAGCGTGAGTACACTCGTACTCAGCAGCATAACATGGGGTTATGAAGCTCAAAAGGATGACACTGGCTTACTGCGTTGGGCACTTTTAGTTGGTCAAAGTTTTATTAAGAGGTAACATCAGGTTATGCTTAAGCCCCAAATGATCCCACTTTTATCCTTGCCAAAGTTTTAAAGATACAACATCATCATCATAAGGGTGGTGGCAGCAGGAACATAAATGTTAGTCAAGTTAATTAATTAAACTCAATTCTATGGAAACATACTATGGGTATCAATTAAACTCATGCACATGAAATTATGATTACGGTGATTAGGATAACAATGTAGGTCCCATGCGATACTTGCTTTGGTTCTCAAAGTCTTGCTGGTCAAAACACTCCTGATCAAAGAACTCCTGGTCACCAACAAACTCCTCACTGCCTGAACTCGATCACGACATTGCAATCAACACGCATTCCAATTGCATACATACAAACCAAACAAGACTAATATTAGAACAGTACACCATCAATAGTAAACAGAGTTGAAAGGTTTATAAAAAGATACTACACATTGCTACGATCATTTCAACACGAATTTCACGAAAATCGGATTTAAAACGCAAAAGTTATGAATTAAACTAGTTCTCTAAGAGCATCTTTAGTATTTGAATTATCCTTGAATTTAAATAATTCAAACATGACCAACAGTTGGTTTAACATGTAGAGAATTTCATTACGAATCTAACGCAATTCGAATCGTCCAAATTGGAGTTAAAATAAAGTTTTTATAAACAATCTAAGGCAGTGGCATTTCTGTAAATATCAGATTTCCATTTTTGGAATAAACCGAGCAGAATTACGTGTCTTGACTGAGAAAACGTAAACTCAGAAATGCGCCAGCGCTGTGACGCGGGGTCAACAGGTCTGCCACGCGGCGGCTCAGGATTGGGCGGGTCCACGGGCACAGCCGTGAACCGCGCGCGGGCTGCGGTCCACCGGTCCACCGTGGACCAGGAAGCTTACCCCTTCGGGGGATTTAATCCTGGCCGCAGATCGACTAACGGATGGCAGAGAATAAAAGGAGGGGAGAAGAGAGGGATAGCCGGCCGGAGGAGGCAGTGACCGCGGCGGCTCACCATTGCCGACGACAAGAAGCTTCGCTGGAGTTCACGGGATCAGTGATTCCAGCCACGAAATCGCAAAGCAAGGGCAGGGGAAGGGAGAGGAAACCGAGACGAGTGCGATGGTGCACTCGGTCGAACGTGGGGAGGAAGACAGAGGCGGCGCCATGGATCCCGGCAGCTCTATCTCACCGGCGAACACGGGGAACCCGCTCCCGACCGTCTCAACTTCAACCAAAAGCACCTGGAGGACCGGCGTGCTTGTGCGAGCGCAACAGAGGGCTCAATTGGGGCGGCGGTTTGCCGGACAGGGTGGTCCGTGGCGGCGCCATTGACGGCGGTGCGGATGCTCGCGGGTACGGCACTAGAGGCTGTAATCCTCCGAATTGAGAGGTCCGAGAGCTGCGGGGTGTACGTGTGATAACCGCGGGGTGTTCGGTTGTGGCAGTGTGCCATCGAAGTCGACTGACCACGGCGGCGCCATGGATGGTGGCGCGGGACGCATGCGGCCAGTGCCACCCGGGCTACAAAATGCCGAATTAAAGACTCAGAGAGGGAGAAGGGACGATGGCGAAGCTCACCGAGTCGAATTGGGGGGGCGGAGAGGGCTCGGTGCGGCTTGTCGGCGTGGAACGGCGGTCGGCGTCGCGGCGGTCCGAGAGCTCTGCGTCCACGGCGTCGGGCGTTCTGCGGTTACTAGTTGAATGACAGAGAGAGGAGTTAGGCCGGGAAGCTTCGCGGGGTGATCGTGGTTACGAAACGAGACTCACCGAGGCGTTGGCAAGGCTCCGGTGTGACCAAGCCTAGTAGTCTTCAGGAAACTCCTCATAGCCTCCAGCTTCTGTTACCCATCCGGGATTTTCATCCAAAATTGAAAAGAAAACAAGCGTAAGTACACTCGTACTCAGCAGTATAACATGGGGTTATGAAGCTCAAAAGGCTGACACTGGCTTACTGCAATTAGCACTTTTAGTTGATCAAAGTTTTATTAACAAGTATCATCAGGTTATGCTTAAGCCCCAAATGATCCCACTTATACCACTGCCAAAGTTTTAGAGATTCATAACCATCATCATTAAAGTGGAGGCAACAGGAACATAAGTGTCGATCAAGTTAAGTAATTAATCCATCGGTTTTCCGGGCCGCTCGTGACCGTGAGCACGGTTGATATATCAGTTTTAACACTCTGCAGAGGTTGTGCATCTTTACCCGTGAGTCGTGATGCCAAGATTGCCCGGGTTAATTACTCCCATAACACTGCCAAGGTGAGTGGGCGGGGTTCACTATGAAACCTTTCATAGTATCTCGTCTAACAACATTAGGGCCGCTAGGATTGGCAAGGGGCGATAGAGCTCCCCTTCCGAGTAGCATAACGACCCGCAGCCTACGCTCAAACTCGGACAGAGGCCGCACTATAACCAGCTCGGCAAGAGCCTAATGCGCCCTTTCGGGTAACCGCTAATGAGCTAGAAAAGAGCCTACTACTAAGTTAAAGCCAGAGCCATGTAGCTCCCACGGTAGCACTGTCAATCCCAGCTTTTGCCAACAGTGAGTTATTAAAAGGGTTATGTTCCAATTGCCAAAACAGGATCACCAATTCATTCAAAGCTTTTTAACATTTGGCAGGGATCAAGTATTCATTATATATAGCACTAGCCATCTACCCATATGCATATCCCATAGGAAACAAGGTAAAGGATTTCAATTCTAGGGAATTAAACTATGGGTATCAAATTAAACACATGCACATGAAATGATAATTATGGTGAATAGGAGAACAAGGTAGGTCCCATGCTATACTTGCCTTGGTTCTCAAAGTCCTGCGGGTCAAAACTCTCCTGATCAAAGAACTCTTGATCACCAACAAACTCCTCACTGCCTGAACTCGATCACGACATTGCAACAACACGCATTCCAATTGCATACATACAAAGCAACCACAACTAATATTAGAACAGTACACCAATAACAATAAACAGAGTTAAAAGGTTTATAAAAAGATACTATGCATTTCTACAATCATTTCAACACGAATTTCACGAAAATCGGATTTAAAACGCAAAAGATATGAATTTAACTGGTTCTCTAGGAGCATTTTTAGTATTTGAATTATCCTTGAAATTAAATAATTCAAACATGAACAACATATGTTTTAGCATGTAGATAAATTCATTACGAACCTAACACAACTTGAATCGTCCAAATCAGAGTTAAAATAAAGATTTTATAACAATTTAAGGCAGTGGCAAAAATGTAAATATCAGATTTCCATTTTTGGAAATAACCGAGAAGGAATACGTTTTCTGAATCGAGAAAACGTAAACTCGGAAATGCGCCAGCGCTGCGACGCGGGGTCAACTGACCTGCCACGCAGCGGCTCGGGATAGGGTGGTCCATGGGCACAGTGCATGCACCCGAGTGCGGCCGAGGTCCACCGGTCCACCGTGGACCGGGGTTCATACCCCTTCGCCGATCTAATCCTAACCGCAGATCGGTAAGTGGGCGGCTCAGAACAGATCAAAGGGAGAGAGAGGGGGAACGGCGGCCGGAGCAGAGGACGGGCGCGGCGGCGCCATGGCCACAGAGTGCCGAGCTCGCCGGAGTTTCACCAGAAAAGCTCGTCCGGTGTCCATTTCGAACGCCGATTGCATGGGAAGAAAGAGGGGGACGAGGCGAAGTCCGTGGTGCACTCGGTTGAACGCGGGGAGGCAGACAGCGACGGCGCCATGGATCCCGGCGGCTCTGGCTCGCCGGCGAACGCGGGGAAGACTCTCCCGACTGCCGCGGGTTCAACCAACTGCACAGAAACGATCTACAAGCTCGTGCGAGTGCGAGGGTGAGTTCGGTTGAGACATCGGCTTGCCGGAACAGGGCCGTCCGCGGTGGCGCCATGATCGAACTCAATCGGTGTATGCGGGTGAGACAAAACAGCGCCGTAGAGACCAAATTGAAGGCCTAGGGACGTGCGGTGTGTCAGTGCGGTGCTAGTGAGGTGCTCGGACGCGACTGAGCGCTACCGGAGTCGGCTGACCACGGCGGCGCCATTGTTGCCGACCTCGGTGTGTGACGGAACGGCGCATACAGGGTCTAATTGACCGAATTAAGTGGATGGGGAGGAAGAGAGGGCGATGGCGAAGCTCACCGAGGCGGTTTGGAGGATGGAAGTGGCTCGGTGCGGCTTGTCGTCGTGGAACGGCGGTCGGCGTCGCGGCGGCGTCCGAGAGCTCCGCGCTCACGGCGCGTGTTCTGTGCCCACCGAAGAGATGCAGAGAGAGGGATTAGGCTACGGAGATACGCGGGGAGTTCGCGGTTACGAAACAGGTCTTACCGCGACGAATTGCGGCCTCCGGTGCGGTGTTTTGGCGACAACAGCGGCGGCAGCGGCGGCGAGGAGATTGCAGATGGGAAAAGGGGAGAGCAGGGCGCGGTACTCGGCTTTATAGTGCGGAGCAGAGGTGCGGGACGCGCGGTGCCGTTGCGGCATCGTGGCCGAAGTGCGGGGAAGTGGGAGCGGGGCATGCGCGGACGGTTGCCGGACCCGTCGTGCTCATCCACGCGCACGCGGCCGAACTGAGCGGAGGGAAGATGTGGAAGATGGCGCTGACGCGTGGGGTCGGTCGGTCAGTGGAAGAGAGAGGGTGCGGGAGTTGGCGTTTGGCGCCGACAGTCGGGACCCGTGGGTCAGAGAGTGAGAAGGAGAGCAGAGAGAAGGACTCGGCGCCGACATGTGGTCCCCACGGTGTCAGTGATAGGAGGAGAGGGGAGAGGGAAGTGTGGGCCGACCTTTTTAACTGGGCCACCGAGAGAAAGAGAGGGGGAGTGAGGTGGGCTGGGTTTGTGGCCGAATCAGAAAGAGAGGGAGAGAGATCAAGCCCATTTTCCTTTTTCTTTTTATTTCTCAAATTCATTTCAAAAACAATTTTGAAACCATTTGAAAATTGAGTTTTGTAAATTAAAAGAATCAAAGAAAATTATGCAACTGCATGAATGCACATTCATGTTGCTAAACTAAAATCAGTTTTATTTGCAAGAATTTTAATATTCCACTAAATGAAATGCTCACATAATTCCATAATTAAATCATTTTCTATTATTTGAAATTCAAACCAAATTTTGGGTGTTACAAAAGGCCCCTTCCTATATAAGCTCGGCTCTCTCTCTTCCTCCCTCATAGCTCCATGTTCTTCCTCAACCGTGAGCGACCCATCGACGTCGCTGCCAACCTCTGTGCCAGCGCCGGCCGCCACCTCGATCCGCCTCTGCACCGCCTCTTGGCTCACCAGATCCCGACCGCCCGGACCGCCGCCGCCGCGACGATCGCCACCGTGACGACCGCCGCCGCTGTGGGACCGCACTCTCTCTCGCGTGTTCTCCGGCCGCCCCATCCCCGCGCTCTCCCCGCATTGTTCGGCCCCCTGCATTTGATCGGCCGCCGTCGTGAGACCGAGAAAAAGAGAAGGAAAAAAAGAAAGGAAGAAGAAAAGGAGAGGAAAAAAGAAAAAGGAAAAGGATAAAGGATAAAGGTTAAATGATTTTCTAGTTTAATGGATTTCTCAAATGAAAAGGAAAAAGAAAAAGAAAAAGGAAATTTCTAAATGCATTTGTTAGAAAAAAAAGGAAAATTGATATCTATATATATGTAATTAGTTGCTTGTTTTCACACACACTAACATTTTATACATGTTTTTCTAGGCGGAGGGGCCTGCACCGAGCCGGCCACCAGCTGTCGCCGCCATTGAAGGTGAAAAATAAAGAAGAAGAAAGAAATAAAGAAAGAAAGGGAAAAAAAGAAGAAAGAAGAAAGGGAAAAAGAAATAAAAATTTAGTAAATGCTTTTATAAATTTGTAAATGGATATGTTAGAAAAAATAGGAAAATTGATAATATTTTATGTTATTAGTTTCTTGTTTTTCACACACTAACATTTTATACATGTTTTTTAGGTGAAGAAGAAGATCGAAGAAGAAGATCAAATTAGAAGGAAGAAGAAGATAGAAGGTGAATTGTGTGTAAAAAATAGAAATAGATTTTAGTTTTACAAATAGATTTTAGCACTTAGAGAAATATAGACTTTACAAATAGATTTTAGCACTTAGATTTTAGTTTTAGGAAATTGATATATGTTTGTAATATAATTTAGTTTTAGGAAATTGATTTAGTTTTAGTAATGTATTATGTGTACCACATTCATGCTTTTGATATATGGATTTGTATATATAGATGTACATGTAAACCTTAGTGTCTACCCTAAACCATTTTGGTTACTCTAAACCCTTTTATTATATACTCACACTTTGTTACACACTTGTTTAGGGTTTACGCACATACACACACTTAATTTGTTACACACTTTCCATTATTAGCAAATTAAAAGGGTCACACCTTTCCATTATTGCTATATATATATTAAGTGTATACCCTTTTATTAGCAAATTATTACCATAAATCTCGATTTGATATATATATGCGTCTACCCTAACTGTTACACACTTGTTTAGGGTTTACACACACACACTTGTTTAGGGTTTACACACACACACACACTTGTTTAGGGCCAGTTTGCAGACACACACAATCACAAACACACACACAAACTTAGTGTCTACCCTAAACCCCTAAGTTTCTAAACCCTATAGATATACATCATAAGTGTCTACCCTAAACCCGGCCTAAACACTTTTATTACACACACAAACTTAGTGTCTACCCCAAGTGTGCCTAACTCTAAGTGTCTACCCTACCCTAAACCCTTTTATTAGTCACACAAAAGACTAAGTGTACGTCTACCCCAAGTGTGCCTAAACCCCTAAGTGGTCTACCCTAAACCCTTTTATTAGTCACACAAAGACATTGTGTCTACCCCAAGTGTGCCTAACTCTAAGTGTCTACCCAGCCTAAACCCTTTTATTAGTCACACAAAGACTAAGTGTCTACACCAAGTGTGGCTAAACCCCTAAGTGTCTACCCCCTAAGTGGTTATATTTTAAGTACGTCTTACACACTTATTAGCTTTTATAGTTGCAGAAATGGACGACCCAAATGACATGGAGGAATTCTTGTTTTCAATGATCAACGATGGCACTCATCAAGTAGACGACGACACGAATCAAGTAGATGACGGAAGTTAGTACTTGGCGCCAGATGTTGAGCAAGAAAATATCGCGCAAGACAATGTTGCCGAGGTATATACATGTCTACAATATATATGTCTACAAAATCAAAATAATTACAGTTGTATAATTATATTTATAAGTTTGTGTGTCTACATATCCATAGCCATCTGCATCAACGACAACTAAAGGGAAGAGAAAAAATGTACGAGGCCCGAAGAAGCCATTGGAGGGTCAGTACATTATCATGGAATTCGATGAGGAAACAGGGGCAGTACTTGGACCACATGCACATAGATTTGCCACCAACTGTGGTTACCTTGTAAGGGATAGGCTTCCGATCAGTGCTCGTGAATGGCGGCCAAGGAAAGGACGTCCTGACATTAGTTTTGTCTCTGATCGTGACAAGGAACTAATTTGGCAAGAAGTCCTTCAACATTTCTCGCTGGATACAGAAGATGAAGCTTTGAAAGGGAGAGTTAGGGAATGGGCTATGAAGAGGATGGCAACATATTTCCAGGCCTGGAAGAAGAAATTGCATAATGATTTTATCAAGAAGAACCTTACTCCAGATTTCAACAATAAGGCCTATGTCAAGTTGAGACCATTTTGGGATGACTTTGTATCTTTCAAGACATCTGAAGAGGGCGAAGCACGAGCGCAACTGAACCAACATAATGCCCGAGAAAAGCAATACCATCATCACATGGGATCAGGTGGCTACAAGACTACCATTCCTAAGTGGGAAAAAAAGAAGAGGACCTTCAAGCTAGAGGAATCCAACCAGAAGCAGATGACTGGGCTGAGCGCAGTAAGTGGTGGTTTTTTGGTCACGGGGGAGGCAGGGACCCTCAGACCGGGAGATTAACGTATACCGAAGGACTCACAAAAGCAGCAAGGAAACTGGTTGAAGCTAAAGCTTTGAGGGACCAAGGAGTATGGTCACCAGATAGAGATAAGGATGAGCTGACATATGCCCTGGGGACTGCGGAACACGGTGGGCGAACGAGAGGTCATGGCGCGGTGCCATGGAAGCATGCCTTCCCTCAAGACAAAGATACATATAGAAGCCGCCACAGAAAGAAGAAAGGGGAGGAAGCTATGAAACTTAGCATGTCGCAAATGCTTAGTGAAGCACGCGAAGCAGCTATTCAAGCAAAAGAGCGAGAAGAGAAACTTGAAGCGAGAATGGCCGAGGAAATCAAAAAGCAAGTGGAGTTAGCAATGAGCCGAATGCAAAGTACTGGATCAGTACCGCAAGTCAACATCAGCCCATCAACTCAGTTGAAAAGCAGTTGTGCTTCCACGGAAGTGCCTCAACCTGGTGATGACGCAAAGCTACGCTTCCCCGTGGATGACATCACACAACCAAATACACCGTGTGAGCTGCACATTCCAGAGGGGGCTACCACAATCATGGTGGCTACCGGTATTGTATCTCCTATCGACCCTACGAAGACACCAATATGCCATGGGTCAAAAGTACCAGCTGGATATGCTCGCGTCTCGGTGGATAGAGTTGAAAAAGGTCATCGCGATGTTCCGCTTGACATTGAAGGAGGTGATGGGGAGACGACTTTAGGACAAGCGGAGAAGACATTTATTTGTTGGCGCAAGCGCTATATCATTTTTCCTGGGGCATCACCTCCTATTGTACCATCGCCGCCTCCTCCTCCTCATCCCAGAGACCTAAGTCAACATTCATCACCTGCTGGTCATAGTGTTGCGAGGGATGATGATGGTGAAATGCATGACATGGCTTCCTCCCCAGAACCTCCACGACGTTCTCCAATGCCGACACCGGCCCCAGAACCTCCACGACGTTCTCCAACGCCGACACCGGCCCCATCGCCTACACGACGGTCTCCAACACCGTCAGGACGGTCTCCAACGCCGACACCTGCCGCCCCATCGCCAAAGAAGAGGACCGCCACAAAAGCAAAGGTGTTGGCCGCCCTTCCAAAACCAAAGAGGCAAGCTATAAGGAAAGTTATTGTTAAGATTCCTCAGAAACTTCCATATGAGATGACTGACGAAGAAATAGACGCTTCAGTAAAGTCCGATGTGCAAGCACATTTCCAGAAAATGGAAGACGCCCGTAAAGCAAAGAAAGAAGTTGCACAGCCGTTCTTCGTAGCTCAATCAGTTCTAAGGCAGAAGTTGGAAGAAAAGAAGAGAAAGCTACATGATGCTCGGAAGAAATCTCCAATATCGGACTATGACCGCACTCTTGAAAAGATAATTAGCGAGAGAAAAGAGCAGGGAAGGGTGTCCCACAACTCGGGGAACAATCGAAGCAATCAGTGCCCCGATGGTTGTTGGGAATGAATATGGTTCAAACATGAGCGTGCTAGAAGACTACAGTGGCCCCAAGTTCAATTATGATGGTCTGGAAGATTTCTTGAAAGGATCTAATATAACTGTGAATGAATTTTACGGAAATGCACTCATCGCAAATGCCACTGTAGTCGATGAGTTCAAGAGAAGTTATGTATGTGGCAGAAGTCTGTACCACCCATCGGCCCTCAGGGATCTTGGTACACAAATGCGCAAGTTAAACTCATGGTACATGGAGGCATGTACCAAAAACCCAGATAACGAATGCATTTGCGTAAGAATTAGACAAGAACATTACTTCCGGGGCGATG
Organism: Microstegium vimineum; assembly: GCA_022036555.1. NCBI lineage: Eukaryota > Viridiplantae > Streptophyta > Magnoliopsida > Poales > Poaceae > Microstegium > Microstegium vimineum. The sequence continues at coordinate 4,917,909 of CM039133.1, forward strand.
ACCTTATATTTGTTCCGTATAGTGAGCTCCACCAACTATGCCACATGGATGCTCTAGACAAATCTCTGATGAGCTGCTACTGTCTGTAAGTGATCATTTCTTTTAGTAATCGGACTATAGCATATGTATATGTATAATAACTAATTATCCTCAAACATATATATGCAGATTCTTGATGTTAATGCTCAAACGTACGGGAGACACGGAAATTGGTTTCATTGATCCATCAATCATATTCTCGGATCCAAACACTCCCTGCGATCAATGGATACCTCAAACGGAGCGGAATTTATGGAGGTTCTTCGTCAACCAAAAGACCAGACAATATATACTCTTCCACTACAACTTTGGGTGAGTGTTGTTATCGTTTGCACAATTTGTCTTACTTATTACTCAATTCATCATAAAGATATATATGTTGACTCTATAAACAAATACAGTTTTCACTGGATACTCATAGTCATCGATATGAGAAGAAGTGCATATGTAATGTTTGACTCATTGAGAAAACCACCGGGAGATTACCAAGATATGATAGACATTATCAAGGGGTAACTTTGATCTTTAAATATGGATTCCTGCTCTTTAACTACACTGCAAGAGTTAATTAACTAATGATCCAATTATTGAGTAGGGTTTGGGCTTGGTTCGTCCCAAAACACTGTTCGGAACTAGAAGAGACACTACAGGGTCCTCGTATGTTACCTGTAAGTTCTACTAGCTCTCGTAATCGGTTACCTTATCATGCTTTAACATATGCGTATGATGACGATGGTAATCTTTTCATATCTTACAGTGGATTCTAAGGAAGCCACAAGGCAACAATATGTGTGGATACTACGTTTGCGAGTACCTCACGGTGTATGCAACAAGAAATCTTACAGAGAATCTAAAAGTATGTGATATGTATATATAATACATCCATTTTATTTATTTGTTGCTATTAACTTAATCTTATGTATATTAACACTTGTTTCTTTATAATGCAAATGGAAGACGCTATGGTT